>JAHWFP010131847.1:0-25402 GCA_023313725.1 Lithobius niger | reverse complement strand
ATATATATATATATATATATATATATATATATATATATTATATACCGACCGTAAGTTTTTAATGATTAACGTGAGATTCTGTAGTTTTCGAGGAGATGGGTGCTTCCTGCCGCTTTGAATAGCCTACCGTGTTGATCGCTAATCGGTAGACCAATGTGGTGGACTAGCGGAGTCGCTCGCTGTGATGTCCTAGGCGGGGACACACCTTAGCCCAGCGTGGGCACCAATGGTAATAAACACACGGACTACCAGAGTGTAGGCTACAGCTGATAAGACAGCGAACTTCCTGTTTACTGCTCTTTAACTACAGAGAAGTCATGTGATACACTTAAGACAATATACAATTATGGAACAGCCTATTTAGTGGTTAAAGGGTTATCTTGGTAGGGTTAACATATAGACATGAAATTGATGGCTGCCATTGTGGAGCACACAAGTGACGACTCCACAATGCAGCGAGCGAAAAAAAAAAAACAGAAAAAAAATAATCTAAGCCTAGCTGGAAATAAAATTATGATTACGAAGGCAAGATGTATTTTTTAGTGCACTACCTATTTTTAAAGAAAGATACATAATTTTTCGCTTTCGAGGAAAAACTAAACACTATTTTTGAAAGCTGTTTTACAAAAATAAAGAACTGAAGATGTACATGATTAAGCAAAAAATTAAACATTAATAAACTGGCTGAAAACTTGCCAGTTTTAAATTTCTGTTTTGGTTTCTGGAGCAATTTTACAATAAATTTTAATGTTGTTTTAATTTTCATAGCCTTTTTTGGTTAATTTTCTTTTTGCAGCAACCATTTCTGCAGCTGAAACGCTACAGCGTTGCTGTGGACAAACATCTGGATTAGGCTTCACCGGAGTGTGAATTGCGGCTCCAAGCAATTTTTTGTTCCGATGTCGGAAGTGTTTAGGTACATGAAAAGACAAAAAGATACAAAAAAAGATAAAATCGTGAAATCAATTTTTCACACGAACAACAAAATACACTTACATTTTTACCTAATTTTAAAGGTGGACATTTTTAAAATTAACAGAGCCAATTCTCTGCACGAACAACTAGGGGACAAAACGTTTTAGCGTTACTCGCTACAGTTTAAAAAGAACTATCATTTAATTCACATATAACGGATTACAACAAAAAAAACGAAGAAGTTGTAGCCAAATGGTAATTTTACAAAAAACTACAAATTGAGCTTGTCTGGAGCTCTACGCAGTCTCTTTGAACGATGAGCATTTTGAAGCTGCGCTGCAATGTCAACCTGTGTTGGTGAAAGCACAACTTTGCGTTTATTGTGATTCGGTTTCGCTTTTTTGTTAGCATGGCCTGGCTTCGGTGGTGATTGCTTAGTGGACGGTGACGTAATAATCGATGGAGATTGCGACCTTTCTGGCTTAGAATTTCCTTCAAGAGGGGCGCTGGTAGTAGCCAAAGGTGATTGGTTATTTACGTTAGCAGACTCATCCACTTCGTGTGTGTGGGGTAATTTCGCTGGGGATTTCCTGCCACCTGGTGACTTGCGATGTAAATTCTCAGGTGATTTTGCAAGCTGTTGGATTGGTGGAATTTTTCCCTCAGTAACGGAAATTGACTTTCTGGATTGGCCGAGAGATCGACGCTCAGGAACTACGTCAGCGAAACTTGGCTTTTCACGTTGTTTGCTGCCAAAAGACATGCGTTTGAAATTTGAGTGATGTTGCTCATTATTATTCACGAAAGAATTACTGCTTTTCGCCGTCGAAACAAGTGCGTTTGGAGGCTGTTCTGGATAATCATTTTCCTCGGTATGTAACCTTAGCTGTTCGCGATGTTTGCGAATCGTATTACCGTTAGTATCAACGATAGTATAGGACTGATTTTCACATTTTTGGTTAACCATACCGACTGACCATAGCCTATCATTTGTCGTTGAAAAGTCACGATACCAAACCTTTTCACCTATTTGATACGTTTTCAACTCACGATGGTGGGTGCTCTGTACTTGTTTTAATTGTTTACGGCGTACGGCTGCAATAGGGTCAGGGAACAATAAATCCAGCCGAGACTTTAATTCTCGGTTAAAATATAATTTTCCGGGTGTTGCTTGCGTGGCAGCGGAGATAGTGATTCGTGCTGATAACAAGTAGGAATTTATACTCTCTTGAATAGTAGACCCCTGTCGCCGCGCGGCCTTGTAGACTCTCTTGAAATTACGGACGTATACCTCAGCCAAACCGTTGGTCCAAGGCGCAAAACTTGGCCCGGTCATGTGCCTAATTCCGTTGGATTTTAACCAACTTTGGAATTCTGCTGACAAAAATTGGGCAGCATTGTCCGTAACTAAGCTGTCCATTAAACCATATAAAGCTATATGATTGTTTAAAACGTCAATGACACGCGCGGACGTTGTTGACTTCATTTTATGCACAAAAGGAATTTTTGAATGTGCGTCTACAAGAATGAAAAACATGTAATTGTCCATCGGGCCCAAAAAATCAGCGTGTAAGCGATTGTTGGGTTTTAGTGGATATTCCCACGTATGCTTAGGACCTGCCGTTTGAGTATCTTTATACTCTTGACAATTTTGGCACGATTTGACTTTATTTTCAATGTCAGAGTCAATCTTAGGCCACCAGACTTTTTGTCTAGCTAAACTTTTCAATTTAACTATGCCTAAGTGAGCACTGTGTAGATCTTTCAAGATTTGTCTCCGCAAGGCCGTCGGCACCAGGACTCTATACCCCCAAAATAAGGTTTCGTTTTCGACAGAGATTTCAGCACGACGTGTGAAGTACGGTAACAGATCGGGAATTTCGCATTTGTCAGGCCAACCATGGTTCACATAACGATAAACTTTTGAAAGGATTTTATCACGTTTACTTTCAAGAACGAGTGTCTCGTTTAAAACTGGAAGATTAGAAATAGTTTCTAAAGCAAGAATATTGTACTGCTCTTCTGCTTTCTCGAATTCCTCGGTATTTGGGAGGGGAAGGCGCGATAAAGCGTCTGCCGTCAAATTAAGTTTACCGGGAATGTGTTGAAATTCGTAATCGTAAGCATTAAGCATCACTGCCCAACGCTGAACCCTGGCGGCTGCCATCTGCGGTATTCCTTTTTTAGGGCCAAAAATCCAAACTAAAGCCTTCTGATCAGACTGCAGTATGAATCGCTGACCATAAACGTATTCATGAAACCGTTTCACTCCCCAAGCCACGCTGAGCGCTTCCCGGTCAAAATGCGAGTAGCCTCTTTCCGCTTGAGTGAGTTTACGTGAAGCGAAAGCTATCGGCCGTGATTCACCGTTTTTCATGACATGCATCAGGCACGAGCCTATTCCGTAGGGTGAGCCGTCACAAACGAGCTTGAGCTTTAATTTCGGATCGTAATGAACCAGAACTTTTGATTTAAGAAATAATTCTTTTACTTTACTCACGGCTCGGTCGCATTCTGCCCCCCAAACCCACTTCACACTTGGGCTTAACAAACGTGTTACTGGTGACAGAATATGAGCGAGATTCGGTAGATATTTTGAGTAATGGTTTACAAAACCCAGAAAGCTCTGTAGCTCTTGAATACATGTTGGGTTAGGAGCGTTTGTGACTGCTTCGATAACCTCAGGGAGTGTATGCAAGCCTTCTGCATTTATCATGTGGCCTAAATATTTTAATTCAGGCCGCGACAGTTTGCACTTCTCGATCCTAAGTTTGGCTCCTGCATCTTGTAAAGCATTTAACAGTTTATTTAACGATTCGTCATGCTCACCCCCCTTCCCGCTCACCAGGATGTCATCATAAAACGGGAGACATTTGGGGATTTTACTGGTGACTTGAGTCATTACCCTCTGGAAAATTCCAGGACTGGACGCCAGGCCCAGGGGTACGCGAAGCCATCTAAACAAACCCAGGGGTGTATTTATTGTCAAAGCTTCTTGTGACTCTTTGTCGAGTTCAATTTGCAGAAATGCATCCTTAAGATCGATAAGGGAAAAAGTGTCACTGCCTGCTAATTCACTGAATAATTCTGCGGCCGTGGGAACTGGATAGTGGTCGACTTCGAGTTGAGGGTTCACGGTGGTTTTATAATCACCAATCACTCGGATTTGACCATCCGCTTTGTGAACTATGACGATCGGCGTAGACCACTGAGAAGTTTCCACAGGCTCTAGAATTCCAAGGCCAACCAATCTACGAATTTCTTGGTTAACCTTTTCTTTAAGTGCTAACGGAACCGGTCTTACACGACTGTACACAGGCTTGGCATCAGGTTTTAAATGAATTTTGGCTTTAAAATTCTTAAACTTACCCATGCCTTCAGAAAATAGCTCCGGGAAACCCTTCACTATTTCGGAAGTGTCAACTGGCGTAATGCTAGTTTTAATTTTCTTAACACTTTTCTTAGGTTTCACTTTCGTTTGTAGGTCGTAAAAAGGATGGAAATTAACTCGAAAAATAGAAAGCCAATCCTTTCCCATTAATGCAGGTTTATATAATTTTGAAACTAAAGCATCCAAATGTTCGATTTGACCTTGAACTTCAACCTTCAGACTTACAGTGTAAATCGTGTTCTCAATTCCGTCAGTGTATGAGTGTATCGAGTACGGACTGAGTTTTAAAGGACAGTCCGCAAAATATTTTTGATGCCACTCAATAGGGATAATGGATGCATCTGCCCCGGAATCAAGTTCCATTTCTAGCTTGACACCATTTAGGCAGACTGGCATTTTCCATTTATGGATTTTCATAGAATTAACTACTACTATTATTTTGTTGGTTTGTAGGGGAATTGAAATCTGGTCCGCAGCCTGACTCAGTCCAAGAGTATTATTTTTCAGTACAAGATAGTCGTTGTCTGAATCGTCATCAGACCCGGAACCAGACTCTGAATTTTCGGCTACAACATCCTGGCCTTCTTCACTATCACTTTCGCTATCGCGTTCGAGTTTGTTGACGCGTTTTTTGTAGCTATGCTTTTGTTTTGTGTTCGGCCTAGCCTTAAAATTTGTGCTAGAACTTGCTTTAGGGTGGTCGAGTGATTTTAAAGTTCTATTCGAATGACTAGCTTTTCGGCACACGGCTTTTAAATGGCCGACAGTGTGGCAACGGCCACATGTATAGTCTCGATATTTACAACGTGTTTTCACGTGGCCATTTTTGCCGCAACAATAGCAAATGAAATCCTTAGTGGATTTAGGCCTACTTGATGTTTTGCCCGATTTTTTAGCTACGTAGTTAACAGCTCTAGAATGGCTTCTCAAAACGCTTTGGTCTGTTTCAGCAGATTCTAAGGATAAAGCTAAGGATGTTGTAGCCTTTAAATCCAGAGTCTGCTTCAACAACTCGCGTTGAATGACTTCAGATTGGATGCCCCCAATTAGGCGATCCCTAATCATTTCGCTGTTAATGTCTTTAATTTTTGCGAAGTCACAATACTTCGTCATTAGCTTTAAGGCAGCTAAATATTCCCCGATACTCTCATCTGATTTTTGCGATCTTCTAAAGAATTTAACACGCTCAGATACCACTGAGGGCACTGGCTCAATGTCGTCTAAAACTTTTTTAACGAGCTCATCAAATGTTAATGAGTCGGGCAAATCAGGTGAGAGGATATTAAGAATTCTATCAAACATTTTCTGGCCCACAGATGCCATTAGAAAATTAACTTGCTTGGTTGCTGGTATTTCTTTAGCTAAAAAAAAGTAACGAATTCGGCTGGAGTATTTCTCCCATGTGTCAGACTCGCAATCGAATTCCGAAAATAAACCAGCGGTTTTAGACGAACCCATGTTGACGTCGTCTTCACTATCACTAGATTCAAAATTTAGATTTAAATTAGAACTAGTTTCATTAACGCTTGCGTTCACTACTGAATTATTTTCAGTTTCACTTTCACTGCTAACTTTAGCAGTTACAGGTGGTTTGCTACCGACACCTGTCTTTGGCATAAGCCTACAAAATTAAATTTAATTAAATTTAATTACAATCCTGTTTAACATGCAAGGATTAAACTGGAGCACTCAAGACTACCGGTCACTTATTTAAACACAGAAATAAATCAAGCTTGACTGTAGCCTACCTAGTTGTATAAATTAACTGCCTACAAGTTAAATTTAAAGGGACTAGGCTTTGAAAAAAAATGTTTTACGTTCACCATTTGCAACGTTTTATAAAACAACACTTCTGGCCTAAGCCTCAGCACAGACCAGATTTCACTAAGTTTGAGCATAAACCTACGGTGTTAAATTTTACACCGGCACACACTAGCCCGAATATGGGCAATGGCACAATCGAGTTTACAAGGGTTAATTTAGCAGCGCATTTTTCGAACCTTTAGGTTTATAGTACTGCCTGTGCGGACACGCCAGTGCGTCGCTCTAGAACACTGCCAAGGTAAAATTAACCATAATAAATCCAATTGCCCACTTCGGTTCTAGTTGTTAAGGTACTAAATTTAACTATTATCATTTCGTACCACACAGCACTACCACGTCAAAATAACACTGTTTGAAAAAGTTTAAACTCTGATAGGAATTCAGAGCACTAATTTTCATTGCCAAAATGAAAAAAAATTTGCAACTTACCACAAATATGGAGCAAAGATGTGGTTGAAGACCTATCAGTTCAAGCTTAAGTTTTTAAAGATTACCAAAGGTACCGGACTCGTCGCCACAGTCCCACCTTCGTCGCCAACTGTGATGTCCTGGGCGGGGACACACCTTAGCCCAGCGTGGGCACCAATGGTAATAAACACACGGACTACCAGAGTGTAGGCTACAGCTGATAAGACAGCGAACTTCCTGTTTACTGCTCTTTAAATACAGAGAAGTCATGTGATACACTTAAGACAATATACAATTATGGAACAGGCTATTTAGTGGTTAAAGGGTTATCTTGGTAGGGTTAACATATAGACATGAAATTGATGGCTGCCATTGTGGAGCACACAAGTGACGACTCCACACTCGCTTCGCTCGCTCATTCCGCGTCGTCTCGCTACGCTCGAGGAGATTTCTTGCTGCAACACTTATGATACAGAGAGACCTTCCACATAAAAAACGATCAAGCAAATTATGAGAGTGTAGCATGCGGTATCGGTTATCTCGAGATCAGGTCAATATTATTTTTTGACGTCCAAGGAGTCAAGCAAAAAGTTAAGATCAAGCAACTTATCAAAAAAGCGCTGTTTCTGATGAGAAACGCTGATTTTCGTTCGCTTCGCTCACTCAATCAGCGCAGACATTTCCTCCGAAACGTGACTGAATCAATGTAACCACCAAGAACCACACACATCACTTGTAATTTGTGTTGGTATACACTTTATATGGGTGTTCTTGTTTTACTTATTTTAAGAATATTGTTCTTTACGTCCTGCTCAGTACAGATTTTTCAATGGGCGTCTTATCACTTCACTTTCTGACCATCCCTCAGTTGGAGAAACATCTGCAGAACGTCAGATGTAATCTCCTAGGAAGGTGAGAGATGAGAGATTGATAGAGCAAAGCGAGCCACACATTCAAAAGGTTTACTTTACGTGCAAATCGCTCGCTTTGCTCGTTCAATCCACGCACTTCCGTGCTACAGAAACACGAATGTTTGACAGCGTTTTAAAACCAAATCAATTGTTTTGATTTTTCCCTGCATCAAGTCAGTTAGTATAAAAATATGTGGTGTGTTGCAAAATACGTCGTTCGTGCATCCTTTTCCGTATCAACTCTCTTTGCTCGAGGAGGTTTTCATGAACAAACTATGACGTCATGAACAAACATGAAGAGGGTTAAAAAAAACTTTGACGTTAGTTTTTCAGGTTCTTTCGCTTATTTGAGGGTGATAATATCAAGTTACAGCGATGAAAATAGGCCTATTAAAAGCGAAATTTAATTATCTTTCGTTTGGTCCTACTCCCATCTTTGTAGGTGCTTTGGTTCCGGAGGAGTAGAGGTACAAACACGCACGCACGCACGCACGCACGCACATCGTATGAATTTAATTATGTAGATCCTTTCAGGTCTTCCTTAAAGGTGATGTTTAAGAATTCAGGAAAGTGAGCTATAGGGGGATTGATTGGATTTATTTTCCTTCTGTTACACCAATGAAACCACTTCTTCCAGTGACTGTCGTAGATTCTGTTGGATAATGCTTTGCTTGAGGCGGATGCAATTCTGGTGACTTCTTCGTCATGAATTCCTACCTTTTTGAGGAGACTGGTGATAGTAGCCACGCGTGAAGCTGTAGCGTTTTTAAGTTTTGGTGGGTTATTGAGCCTCTTTGTTGTGTCAGAAAGTCCGGAATGAAAGAAAGTCTTCTCGGGTCGTCCACTAGTAGAGGGAGGGGGTGTGGGAACCATTGAGCTGCTGGCCAGTTCGGTGCGATCAGTAGGAATTTGCTGTTGGTGTGGCCTATCTTTTGCAAGACTTTTGGCAGGAGTTTGAAGGGAGGGAGTAGGTAGGCATAAAGGTTATCCCAGTTGAACATCGGGGCATTTATCGCTACTGCTTTCTGGTCCGGCACTGTACTGATGAATAGGGGAAGTTTGGCATTGTGCCTCGTTGCGAATAGGTCCATCATAGGGATTCCCCATGTTGAAGAGTGATTTGCAGATGGAACTCTTTAGTATCCATTCTCCTGTTGGTGGATTCTTCCGTAAAAGTGAAACTGCAATCACGTTCCTTTCTCCTGGTATGTGAAGTGGGAGGATTGTTGTGTTCAGACGTATGTATAGGTTGAAGATCTGGAATGTTATCTCGTTAAGGTTCCATGATTGAGTTTCGCCTCTGTTCTTTATGTAGGCGACAGCAGTTGGGTTGTCCGCTTGGATTTGGATGGTTTTCCCTTGAATGGTGGTTTTGAAATGCCATAGGGCATAGAGTATGGCTTTCATTTCTAGTGTGTTGATGTGATCCGTGTTTGGTCCCCATATCCCAAATGCTTCCATGTGATCGATGTGGGCTCCCCAGATGTGCGTAGAGGTGTCGGTCAGGAGTATGAGGTCTGGGTGGGGTTCGTGGAGAGATACCGTGTCCAAGATGTTTTGGATTTCTGACCACCACAAGAGGGATTCCCAAGGGAAGTCTTTGGATGTTAGGAGACGTTTGTGAGGATGAGGGTTTGGACCACAGACGTCTACTCTGTAATGGTGAAAGAAGCGTGTCATCCAACGGCCGTGTGGTATTAGGCTTGCCATGGAGTCCATTTTGCCGATGAGGGAGTTCAGTTCTGTTATAGAGTGGTCTTTCCTTTGATGGAAATTGTGGATGTGATTTATGTCCTTTATTTTCTGTAGTGAGGGTCGGATGTTGGGTTTTGTCAGATCGAAGTCTGCTCCGTGGAATGTGAATTGTTGGCGCGGGGTGAGTCTGGATTTCGTATAGTTCACGCCGAATCCTAGATTTGTCAGGAGGGTGATGGTGCGATCTCTGTTCATGGCCAAGGTTGTTCGGAGTTGATGGCTTAAGATCCAGTCGTCTAGATATGCTCCTGCATCGATCTTGTCTTGGTGTAAAAAGGCCAGGATTGGTTTTAGTACCATTGTGGAGATCCTCGGTGCAGCATTCAATCCAAACGGGAGGCACCTGAACTGGAAGACGTTTCCTTTGTGGATGAACGTGAAGAGGTGTTGTATGGATGCATGCAATGGAATATGAAGATAGGCATCTTGTAAGTCGATGGATATAGTCCAATCATTGAGTTTTTAGAGAGGAGTGGATAGAATCTAGTGTCTCCATCTTGAAGCGTTGGTTTTTCATGTATTTCTTTAGTGGTTTTAAATTGAAAATCATTCTTTTTCCTCCAGATTTTTTTGGTCTGACAAAGATGTGGCTATAAAAGCCCGGTCCAAAAGGTGGGTGGCACTTGATGATCGCCTTTTTTTTCCCAACAGTGTTTGAACTTCGGTTTCTAGTTGGGGTGTGATGGTTGAGGAATGTCCCCATGGTGATGTTCTGGCTAAGGGTGGATTCATGATGAAAGTTGGTAGGAATCCGTTTTGGATGATGGAGAGGACTTGTTTGTTTGTTGTTATTTTCTTCCAAGCTAGAAGGAAGTGTTTTAGTCTTGCTCCTACTGGAAAATTGAATGGTTTGGTATCACTTCTTTGATTTCCTTTTTGGAAATGAGAAGTGGCTTCTTTTGTCCTCATTGTTTTCCTGGCGTCTTCTTCCCCCAGATCCTTTCGACGAGTTGTTAGAGTGGTAGGATTGGTTGGATCGAAAGGATTGATTTGAACGAGCTGATTGGCTTGAGTTCCGAAATGACTGGTTGGTGTTCCAGTTGTCGGATTTGAAAGATTGAGTTTTGCCACCATTCAGCCCCAGCTTGATTTGGTTTGTTGCCCGTATGGTGCTTGGTTGTGCCTCTTTGCTTGAAAGGCTTTGGTTTTTTTGTGACGTCCAGGTGGGGTGCTAGGGTGGGGATTAATCCATGGAAGAGAGAACTTGTTTCATGCAGTGGGAGGTTCCTCAACTTAAATTTGGTGGATTCGTTTAAGTTTGAAGTTGTTGCAAGGCCAGTGTCACGAAGCAGAAGTGTGATATTGAACAGATCTCTGGTTAGCCACTTTAGGGTGTGGTAGGTCGCAAACCCTGTTTTCTTGAAGAGTTGTGGTAGCAAGTTTAAAAGATTGGTCATGTCTTGCTTGGAAGGGTTGGAAGACAATTTTTGCATAGGGCGTTGATGGCTGTGTAGATAACATCAGCTTGAGAAATTGCTCGAAGGCCCAGTCTTGTGCACTTATCGGTGTCAAAGAGGACTGAAGTTGGTAGGAAAAGGCCAGTTCCAAAGTCCATGGCCACTTCGGTTGTTAGGAATTCGCAATACAGGTAGGTATCAAAATTCTTGAAAGCTGTTGCTCCATCTCCGGATGGTCTGTAGAAGGAAGATTCTTTCCCTAGTCGAGGAGCTGGTAGTTCTTTATCTAGTTTGAGGGGTTCCCCTCGGCCTAGAATGGTTCCCCCGTTGCGTAGTAGACAAGTTAGAAGTGTTGTTGACTGGCCGAGTAAAGGCTGCTGCTTCACATTCTTATCTCTGAGGGCGAAGCCGAATCCCATGGTTAAGCCTCGGTTGATTGCTGGAACATCCTGAAGTTTGGAGGGCTTGTATAGGAAACAGTCTAGAATGATCTCTTCTGCTGCTTTTAGGAGGTTGTGAAGAAGGATGTTGGTGTCGTCCGGGTTGGGGTCAGGAGAACGAATGTAGCGGCTGAAGGAAGGTCGAACATTTGTGCCGTTTACTAATGGGTTCGCGGATGCTGCATTCGTATTCATTAGTCGGGTGAGGCGAGGGATTTGAAAAACATTCGTATTCACATTTGCATTCGTTGTGTTCTCATTCGCATTCGTTGCGTTTGCATTCACATTCGTAGGTGTGTTTGCATTAGCATTCGCATTCGGGATAGGAGCAGTCATTCGTTTGTGTTCCTCTTGGATTTGCATTTACATTCGTATTAGATTTGGTGATTAAATTGAGAAGCGATGCAGAGTCAACTGTTGAGTCCTCGTCTTCCTTGTCAGGGATTGGGTCGTTAACTAAGGGCGGAAGTTGGTGGCGAATGTTTTATCTTTTTTGACGTGCTGCTTAAGGAGGAGGTGGATGCAACCCAGTCGGCTGTCCTTTTGTTGAGGGTTGAAACGGAAATCAACGGTGGAGGCATTTCAGTGTGGTAGCCGAAGTCAGCAATTGCACGGTCAGCCAGGGGGTGAACCTCCGAGTGGGTGACTGAGGGCGTGCGAGAAGAACAGGATGACAAATCGAGTGGCTGCATTGTGGAGTGAGCTTGGAGTTGTTTACGCATTCATTTGCTCTTCAGGCAGGCATCTCTGGCTTCAAAGGATTCGGCGTCCAAGCTTGTCAGATTGATGCTCGAAGCTGGGGAACGTTGTCCAGCTTGTAGAGGTGAGACTTCTTCGGATGCTGGATGGATGATTTCTTTGGGCCGGTCATCCGAAATCTCCGTCATCTTTCTTTTGTATGATGTAGCGTTTGCACTCGCATTCGCCGTAGCATCAACAGAAACTGTATCAGCCGTAGCGCTCGCATTAGCATTCACATTCGTATTTGTATTCGTATAGGCTTCAGCGTTCGCATTCGCATTCGTGGTGGCTTCAGCATTCGCATTCGCATTCGTGGTGGCTTCAGCATTCGCATTCGCGTTCGTGTCTTGAGTGACCTTCGCATCCGGGAATGAGCGCAGGACCGCAGAAACGATAGCATCAGGATCGACAGCGGGTACAGTCGGGGGACGGGAAGATCTCTCCGCAACCTCGGCGGGATTTTGGCTTGACATCGTTCTTCTTCTAGGTAAGATTGGCAGGCTTCAGACGAATGTTGGGAAACAGACAAGCGTGGACATGCTCTGGAGGAAATATGATGGGGGACGAATGCGCACGGTACTTTATATAGAGAGGACCTGCGCGGAAGTGATGCACAGTGAGGGTTACGACGCCGGCTGCTACTAAGCACCAAAAAACCTCCAGGGAATCAGCAACATTCGGGGAACTTAAGCAAAAATTAACAGGTTATTGATTTACCAGCAATAGAAAAGTAAATTTGCCGGCCCCCATGAAGGTCGGCTGAAATTTGTTTCCTTTGATTAGGAAAAATACTATATCTGTGAATTTTTTGCTTTTACAATTGACCTCGTCCGAATTGGTGGCAGGCACGTTCTTAACGAGTTCCCTAGGGTTGTGCGCTGGGGTTTCCCAAGTGGAATCATTGCTTCCATGTGTCTTCAGGTTGGTTTTTTTTTTGGGGGGGGGGGTAGACAGGTGTAAAACTCGTCTTAATCGTTAAGAAAGTGACGAAATTTTTACCTTAATGTATTCTTGATGGATGACGTCCACTAGCAGCGGCTTGACTCCACCTTGCTTGACTTGGTACACACACTTGACTTGACTTTTGTTTGGTTGTGAGTGGTTTATCCCCAGCCTTTTGCTGGTTGTGCACCTTTTGTATATATTGGTTATTTAATGTTCTAACATGGTTTATGGTTGCCTTGAATATGATTGGTTGTTATTGTTAACCTTGTGGCTATCAGTTGATAGCTACCAATCAGATGATATCATGTGATCAATGGAATGTTATTTAAGACTGTACAATTGTTTAATAAATCGCTTGTTACCAACTGCTAACTTGAGTACTGTTCTCCCTCTGGCTAAGGTAGAACAGTTAGGCCTTGTGTAGGCAAAGAAGATGTAATCTAAATACATATCAATTGGTGACGAGGGTTTAGGTACCCATGCCTACCTCATGCTGTAATGTTCAAAAGTCCCTCTGACAACTTCAAGCTTCTGCCCAAGTTTTGAGGTAAGATGGATGTCAGTTATTTTGGCAGATAATTGTAGCCACCCGTTAGGGGATGGATTTGAACAAACTTAAAAAAAATTCCAAATTGGTCCCATTTGTGGCTGTGTTGGTAGATTTCGGCTAAATGTAGGTTACTGCCGGGAATTATTGTGCTTATTTCTGCCTAATTCATTGTATTTACTATTTCCTTACTTAGATGTTAAAGTTGTGTCAATGTGACGCGTTGCGGCATCTCCTACTAAACTACATTGGTAAGGAGTGTCGAAAAAATCGCGACTGGACTTAGTGTATGCTTTGAATTGTGCCATATGCAGAAAACCTTTAGTTTTAAAGCAGTTAACTTTATTACTAGTTGTGGGCATTGGGCCGTCTGCTTCTCTGCTTGGTCTTGGTGCTCACTATGTTGTTTTGCAACAAAAGAATCTTAAAGGTTTAAAGATTTAATCTAGTGATTTCAGAACTAGAAAGCTTACTAATTTGACGTTAAATTGAAGCTGGAGACGTCTAGTGTGTAAATTTACGTTGGATTTTTGTGTGACAAGTTAATGATTAATTGCTTGTAATTAACGAGTTAATGGTTAGTTGCTCATTCTGCTTAAAATAGTATGCAAGTAAATAAGCTGAGAGTATGCTGTAAATTTGAATGCTACCTTGTGTATAAAATCGCTGTAAAATCCTAAACGGTTATTATGTGTCGCAATAATAAATTTAGGTATTAACTTGTGCAAATTAGGTTATTAGATAAAAGGCTTTCTGATAAATCTTGATTTAGTTAGTATTTTGCTTAGTCAAAATGCCAGGTGATACTGAAGCTGCAGCTGAGGCTGTAAAACAAAATGGCTTGTTTCAGGAGTTTCAACCAAGCAAACATTCTTGGTCAATGTACATTTTAAGGTTTAGATGTTTCCTTAAGGCTAAAAAAAATTAGGGATGCTGATAGGCGTGATGTTTTGTTGGCTAGTGTTGGAGATTGTATGTTTCAAAAAATCGTAAGAATCATTGATCCTCTTACTGTTGAAACTGTCACGTATGATGCTTTAATTAAGGCTGTTGAGTCCTCAGTAGAACCAGCACCTAGTACAATCTCTGAAAGATTGAGATTTAATAAAAGGTCTCAAAAACCTAATGAGTCAATTGCCGAATACGTTGATGCATTGAAACAGCTAACGAAGCATTGCGGTTATGATAGCATCGCTGTCGGTAAAATTAAGGAAGAGATGATCAGAGATAGAGTGGTTGGTGGTGTTAACAGTTCAATTTTACAACGTGAACTTATTAAGAAGACGCTTGATTTGCAGGCTACTGTTGAGCTTGCACTCGCTGGAAGCAGCAGATTTAAACCAGTTAGAGCTCAAACCCTGACCTAGCAATGTAAATTTTGTAGCTCACTCTAAACAAAAAAGTAAACATTCGTCTAAACACTCTACTTTTAGAGATTTGATTTGTTTTTGTTGTGGCTTAAAGGGTCACGGGAGAAACCGCTGTCGTTTTAAAAACTACACTTGTGGATCGCTTCCACGAAAAGGGCCATTTAAAAGCTGTTTGTAAGAAATCTAGACAGTATGACAAGTTTAGTTCGTCTAAAGCTACTGAAACCAAGCTGCGCCCAAAAAGTAGTGGTAAAAAACACAGATACGGTTATAAAAACAACAAAGCCCATATGGTACAACAAGATGAGGATTCGGATTCGAATTCATCTAGTGAGAGTTCCAGTGATCGCGAAAACTCTAATGAATTGGTTGATTGCTTGGAAAATAACGTTTTGACCATCAATTCGTTAAAGGTAGAGAAGTGGACGGTGGAGTGTACAATTAATGGTATTAAACTGCCACTAGAAGCCGACTGTGGTTGTGATGCAACCATATTGCCATTTAGTTGGTACAAAGCTCATTTCGGGGATTGTAAACTTTTGGAAACTAACATCTTTGTAAAATCGTGGAAGGGACAAATTGAGAAGGTTTTTGGTTATATCAGAGTTGAGGTTAAGATAGGTGACAGGACTGAACAGGTTCAGGCTTTAATATCAAAGAATAGCAAGCCAATGGGCAAAGATTGGCTTGCTATTTTTGATTTTGACCTTAAACAGTTTTATCCTTTGGTTTCAAGGCATATTAAAAGGCTTCAACAAGAAGAAGCAATGGAAATCAATAGAGCAACTATTACACCAGAAGCTCTAACGTCAAAATTTCCTGAATTATTCAAACCGGGGTTGGGTTGTTTTAGAGATTTTCAAGCAAAGATAAAGCTTAAGCCTGGTGATGTGCCTGTTTACAGGAAAGTAAGACCTGTCCCGCTTGCTTTGAAAGATAAGGTTGATGCTAAAATCAGACGCCTGGTAGCGATGGGAGTACTGCAGCCAGTTAGCACTAGCCAATGGGCCACTCCTATAGTGGTTGTGCACAAGGCTAATGGTGAAATTCGTATTGTGGGAGATTATAAAACCACTGTTAACCCGCAGTTAGAAATAGACCATTACCCAGTCCCCACTGCTGCCGAACTGTTTGGCAGGCTCTCCGGAAGCGATACATTCAGTCTGATCGATCTTAAGGATGCGTTCCTTCAGATGGAGTTGGACCCAGAATCACAAGAAGTGCTAGTTATTAACATTCCTTTGAGTTTATTTAAGTTTTTAAGATGCCCATTTGGCCTGGCTAGCAGTCCAGGAATTTTTCAGCGTCTAATGGTTAGCTTAACATCTGGTATTCAAAATTGTGAACCATTTTATGACGACATCCTGGTGAGTGGTAAGGGAGTACAACATGACAACAGTCTTAATCAGCTGTTGTCAGCCTTACAAAATTCTGGGGCCAGGCTTGGTCTAGGGAAATGTAGAATTGCTCAATCGGAACTGAATTACTTGGGACAGAAAATCGATTCGGAGGGATTGACAAACTTACCGGAGGTGATTGAAGCAGTAACCGATGTCCCTACCCACGTAATATACCTGAACTTCAGAGTTTCCTTGGTTTCATCAACCAATATGCGAAATATTTACCTAATTTAGCTCATGAATTGGCTCCCATCACAAAGTTGGTAAGACCAAAACAAAAATGGCTGTGGGGTCCTGAGTGTGATGCCGCCATGGCCAGAGTTAAGGAGTTGTTTAAAACGTCTAATGTTCTGATACATTACAACCTTAAGTACAAGCTCAAACTCGCAGTTGACGCGAGTCCAGTCGGAATGTGCGCGAGTTTGCTTCATACACTTCCTAATGGGCAGGATAAGCCAATTTCGTTTGCGTCAAAGAAGTTAACAAAAGCGGAGCAAGCTTACTCCCAGTTTGACAGGGAAGCCCTTGGGATTTCATGGGGGGTGAAGAAATTTCACCAGTATTTGTATTCGAACCATTTCACGTTGCAAACAGATAATAAAGCACTCGTGGATTTTTGGCCCCAAAAAGGGCATCCCCCAAATAGCTGCGAGTCATGTCCAGAGATATGCCATGCAGCTCAATGGTTATTCATACGAGTTGCAACATGTACCTGGTAAGCTTAATTTAACACCTAATATGCTGTCCAGATTGCCATTGAAAGCAAAGGCTGAGGACTTGGAAGAAGAAATTCCTTACAATGTGTTGTATTCACAATCTGTGGAGTCCTTGCCTGTGCTCAATGACACCTTGGTTAAGGCTATAATTAAAGATCCAGTACTTGTTAAAGTGCTGAAGTATGTAAAGCATGGTTGGCCTGAGAAAACTGAAGATTCCAACTTAAAACCTTACTTTATAAGGAAAAACGAAATTTCTATAGAATGTAATACCCTGTTTTGGGGTTTGCGTGTTATAGTGCCAACAAATCTACGTGCGAGAGTACTTCAGGATCTTTATACCGGACATTTAGGCATTGTTAAGATTAAATCTTTGGCTAGGGGAAAATGTTGGTGGCCTGGAATAGATGCTGACATGGAGAGCAAAGTTAAACGTTGTGTTGCCTGCCAGGAACAGAAGGGTGACAAACCTGCTGGTCCTAAACACTCTTGGGAGTACCCTCTCAAACCAATGGACAGAGTCCATTCTGACTTTGGCCTGGTAGAAGGGTTAACATTCATTGTCATAGTTGACGCACATAGTAAATTTCCTGTTGTTGAGTTTATAAAAGAACTACAGCTGATAAGGTTATTGAAGTATTTGAGCGTTATATGGTCGAATTTGGGCAAATGTTAGCACTCATAACGGACAATGGCCCCCCAATGGACCTTTGAACAGTTCCAAATGTTTGTTAAGGGTAGGGGGATTCGTCACCTAACAGGGGCTCCCTATGACCCTAAGCAAAATGGTTTTGGCGAGATATATATTAGAGAATTCAAAAAGGCATTTAAAGCCTCACGAAAAGAAGGTAAAAGTATTAAGCAGTGCTTAAATGAGTTCCATATTGCTAGCCGTAATTGTCCTAACACAGTCACGGGTGAGACACCATCAAAATTAATGTTTGGACGTGAATCACGCATAAGCTTGGATTTGTTGAAACCGAACCTTCAGCAAAAAATTCGCATTAAACAAGATAAGATTACCGAAGGTGCTGCGCACAGAAAATGTGAGAAATTTACCGAATTCTCTCCAATTTGGGCAAGGGTTTATACCGTTTCGAAACGTAGATGGCAGCAAGCTGTTGTGTTTGAAGTTCTAGACCATCAGAACTATAAAGTGCTCACGTCAAGTGGGTTAACGCTTCGACGCGACACAAGTCAAATTCGAGCAAGATTACCTAATGAAGATATTAACGATGATGGTTCTGTGGCCAAAAACACGCAGTTTCCAGACAGCGTTGATTTCTCTATGAATAATTATGACTTCACTCAATTTCCAAATGCTGCTGTTATGCAAAATAGAAAAGAACGTAGGCAGTCAGTTCATTTTCACCAGTCCAATCATGGCGTGAGCCCAGGTTTATTACCTTTTAAGGGAGTCACGCCACTAAGTGAGGGAAATGACCTTGCGGTAGCATCACGAAGTTACACGTCACCGAAAAACTCGATGAAAAAAGATTGTGTTCCATCAGTAAAAAAATCAGCTAGTAAGAGACTTAAAACTCCATCGCAAAATGCAGATAATTTGAGTGATGAAAGAGACTTAATAGCGCCGAACGGGTCGGAGTCTAGACGAAAATTCAACGATCGTCAAGGCCAATCGGTCCCGAACGTAGCATCTGGCTCACACGATTTTCAAGCAAAACCTACTCTTTCCGAACGCAGAGCTGATGGTAGTGTGGAAACCCGTTTAAAACGGAAAATAAGCCCTGAAATTTCGATTGGTAAATGTCGTGGCGATCGCAAGAGAATAAAACCTGTTAAATTGGACTTGTGATTGAATGCTAGTGAATTTATGAAGATTGATCTAATGCTTGTTTTTCTATCTCTTCAGATATTTAGCAGAGCTAGAATTTGTTCCAGCCGAAATCGTAACACATTTAACTTGCTTGGCTTGGATAACAGGTTGTAACATATTTTGTAATAGTTATTTGTGTGCTCACTTTAAATTAATTCTAATTTAACGTTGACCACGGTTTTAAATGTAGATGAGTCGATTCTAATTTAATGTTTGTAACGAGTTGTTTGTGAGCGAAATTGAGCCTTCGTTTTTAAAATGTTCTAAGTAATAGAAACGTGTCAGTTAAAGTTGCTCGTAGTTTGAATTAACAGACTTTTTTTAGAGAAATTTAAAGCACGCACTGTTGTTTAATTGTATTTGTTATTGTCTTGTGTATAGTGTTTTATATTTCTATTTTTTTTTTCTATTTAAGAGAAAAAAAAAGCCTGACGCTCTGGGCAGAGAGCGACTCTCATTGTATAAAAGTATGTTGGCAGTGCCACCTATAGCAGTTTGGTGATGAATTCTGCAATGATGTCGTCAGAAGTACCCATAGTATTAACTATGTTGACGGCAACGATTCTTAAGGAATTATTGGATAAAAAGGCAGAATATTTTAAGGCAGAATCTTTTCGAACAACAATTAGGAAAAGTGCTTGGAATTTTGTCTGAATTTTATGCTTATGAATTATTGTGCTGTTAATAAAGTGAATAACTGAGTTGATTGCAAGAAAATATCGTTATAGTGTGATTGTTATCGTAGGTTGTACCATGTTTTGAAAGAAATTAAATATTTATTAAAGTTTAATGGTTAGTTGAAAAATCAATTTCTGCAGACCATCTAAGAATTAAGTGGTCGAAAAACTTTTATAAAATCAGAATAAAAGTGCACACTGACTGTGTGAATTTTCTTTACGAAAGGTTGTAAAATTGGGCAAAAATTAAAATTGGACGTTCCAGTATTTTCCTGGTGTCAAATGTTTTTTTTTTTTTTGGGGGGGGGGGTTGGTTTATCCCCAACCTTTTGCTGGTTGTCCACCTTTTGCATATATTGGTTATTTAATGTTCTAACATGGTTTATGGTTGCCTTGAATATGATTGGTTGTTATTGTTAACCTTGTGGCTATCAGTTGATAGCTACCAATCAGATGATATCATGTGATCAATGGAATGTTATTTAAGACTGTACAATTGTTTAATAAATCACTTGTTACCAACTGCTAACTTGAGTACTGTTCTCCCTCTAGCTAAGGTAGAACAGTTAGGCCTTGTGTAGGCAAAGAATAAATCTAAATCTAAATACATATCAGTGAGTTCAAAGTATGGGTTCTGGTGAAGTCCAGAAGAAAAAGATTTTTCCAGTCACAGTCTTGGATTGACAGAGTTGATTTTAAATTAATTAGGGTTGCACGTTATCACTTTAGTGAGTTGCTGCCGGACAAGAAAGCGTTCATTTGTTGAATCACTTCAATTTTAAAACTTTTGAGAAAATTTTGGAGAAAGTTCTTTAATGTTCACAAGGAGGTATTTGAGCGGTAAACGGTTCAAAAAGTGGAATGAAGTGAAGGGCTCCAAATAAAAAAAAAATTGTTGTTGTTCAATGATGAATGAAAAGACGGGTCAAATGGATTACGGTTTCTTCCCCAGCGACCCGAAGTCCGAGTTTAGTTGAGAAGTGATTAATTACTGATTTTGAGACCTCTGATGAAACCCGTATGCATGGTATTTGGCCGGAAGCATGAATTTGGTGCATGGGAGATTTACGGTGTTGTTTGACATGCAGGGTGAATTTCTGCAAGATCAGGTTGTGGTAGATGATTATTGTCATATGTTGAAGCCATAAAAGTGTTCAGGAGGGCAGGTGCTGGCCATGGGTACCATGCTGCGACGAATTGGTTGCCTCTTGTTTCATCAATGAGGTTTTGGTTTTCCAGGGGTTGAGCACTAAGCTGGTCAAGAGGAAGGTCCCCAAAGGGGATTATAGGTGGGATGACTCTTCCGTGGGTTTTAAAAGGTCATAAGGTGGATGGCGAATGCAAGGGTTGCAGTGTCTAGATTGGCGCTGTAAAGGATGTTAGAATCGAAGTTCACCACGGTAACTGGGTTTGGGTGTTTTTGTAAACTCTATCTCCTCCACGATCCAGGCGACGCCTGTTTCTCTTCTGGCTTGAAGAGATCCTTTAATTTGTCCTTGGCTGTGGAGAGTGAGAGTTTTCGATAGGATGTGCAAGCATTTATTGCGGGATTGTTGTTTTGCAAACTCTAATTCGAATCTTGCGTAGTTGGTGAGCAAGGGTTGAAAGTCTGGCTGAGATAAGTTCAGATTTTTGGTTATTATTGATGGTGAGAAAAAGAGTTGGACATCCTGTTCTTAATTGTTGGTGATTTCGTCTTCATCCAGTCCATATTGCTGCTAGGATGGAGCATGGGCTTCCTTGACTTGAGGGGAAAGGAAGGGGAAAAATGCTTGAGGAGAGAGTGGGGCATCAGGTAGTTTCCTTTGGTTTTCCTTCGGTAGTTGAGGGACATGACTAGGAGCAACAATGGCGGACGAAACGTTTTGAGCTCGGAGTTGTCTGTGCATGCAGATGTTGATTCATGAACTCTTGGTGTTGATGCAAGGAGGTTGTTGCTTCTGCTGAGTTGTAGAGAGAAAGAAGTCGACTTGCACCCTTTAGACGGTTGTCGAGACTTCGAGTTGGTTGAGGACACAGATAACGTGCGGTCCAGTTCTGTGGGTTTAGTTGATTGTTCGTTCAATTCCTTTATGGTCGGCATTGACAGCCCTAGTGGTCTTCTGTCCACTGGAGATTCATATTCTGATAAAGATGCGATGGAGGTTTCGTTTTGTAGAACATCTTAAGATGCTTCCTTACTTTTGGGTGGGGACTTGCGTTTTGTAGCAGCTTGGCTCAACGTTTTTTTTTTTTCTGCTTGCTTCGACCATAATTTAGAAGCCTTCTGGACTTTGACGATCTTTATCCATGTTGTTAATGAGATCTGGACAAATAGAGGACAGGGTCGCTTGTAGTACTCGCAGCGATGGTGAGTTTGGCAAACTTTATGGATGTCGATTCTCCCACGCACATTCATGACAGGACAGGAACAAGTTCCAGGGTCTGAAATCACTGGTTTCCTCTGTTGAAAACCTGAAAGATTGTTGTTGTTGAAAGATGGAGACCACCCACCGCGGGTCCTCGCCATGTCATCCAAGGAACTCATGGACGATGGTTGAAAACGAGGAATTTGTCAATGGTCGTCATCCGACTTCAGCCGTGAAAAAGGGATCTTGCCGCAACAGATGGGGAAGCGGATCAAGGCCATGTAAAGCTGCGGACACAAGGAGTTCATGGTCGTTGCTAGGCGATGGAGGAGAAAAACTCCGCAAAAAAGGGGGAGTGATGTCATTTCGGCCAGGATGAAGGTAGAGTGGAAAGAGGTGGGCTCTTCAGAGACCAGGGTTGATTGTCGGTGATGTTGATGATGGTTGCGTTGCACAAGAGCAAGATGATGACAGAATGGTTTTGCTCAGTGGTCGTTGGGTTAAGAAGACAATTCTTCTCTTCAACGCAATTGATCTCATGTCTTGGCATGGTGGAAAAGCGGTTGGCAGTTAGGCCACCTCAGAGGGTGGTTAGGGTACGATCCCTGTACATGTTGCATTGAAGTCCTGCATTGTCTGAAACAGAGGATTTGCTTATAACCTTGGGATAATAGCTTCAACGTATGACTGTGGATGTGAATGTGGCGCCCTCAGGTGACTGTGGTGTTCAGATGCATGAAAAAGAGGGAATAGATGGATGGCATGAGGTCTCTAATGGTTGATATGAAGTTCTCTGATGGCTAAAATGAAGGTCTCAGTTGGTTGACATGAAGGTCACTGATGGTTGACTCGAACGTCTCTGATGGTTGAGGAGTAGTTCTCTCATGGTTGAAATGAAGGTCTCAGATGGTTCACAAGAAGGACTCAGTTGGTGACATGAAGGTCATTGTTGGTTGAAATGAAGGTGTCAGATGGTTGACTCGAAGGTCTCTGATGATTGATGTTAAGGTCCCAAATTGTTACATGAAGGTCTCTGATGGTTGAAAAGAAGGTCTCAGACGGTTGATGTGAAGGTGTTTGATGGTTGAAGTGAAGTTCCCTGATGGTTGAGATGAAGGTCTCAGAAGGTTGATATGAAGGTCTCAGTTGGCTGACATGAACGTCACTGATGGTTGAAATGAAGGTCTCAAAGGTTGACATGAAGTGAAGGTCTTCAACCTTCGAACCAGGAGAGGGTCAGACGATGGGTGAATGTGAATGCGGATGCTGCAGTAGCTTGAGGGACTTGTAGCAATGAAGATCAGCTGGACGAATGCCGTGGTTGCTTGGGAGGCAATTAGACGAATGCGAATGCGAATTTTGTTGACCTAGGAGATGATCAGCTTACAGGCCTATGCGAATGCCACTGATGTTTGATGGACTTGTAGCAATGAAGACTAGCAGGACGAATACCGTGGTAGCTTGGAGGTCTCAGACGAATGCTGTCGTTCCAAGAGGTGAACCAATGGCAGGGAAATGCGAATGCAAATGCCGCAGTAGCTTGATGTACAGTTGCTGTGGAGACCAGTCGGACGAATAGCATTGGCCTGGTTGCTTAGAGGTCATCAGACGAATGCTGTCGATCCAAGAGATGGACCGCTGGCAGGTGAATGCGAATGCTGCAGTAGCTTGATGGACTGTAGCCATGGATACCATTGGGCGAATGCCGTAGTTGCTTGGAGGCCAGACGAATGCAAATGCGAATGGGAATGCGGTTGACACAGGGAGGAAGCATCACAAAGAAAACAGCCGCTGGACGATGCTAATGCGAATTGCTGCTGTAACTTGAAGGATGATTGGGTGAAGATCATTAGAACGAATGCCATGGTCGCTTGAAGGACTCCTGACGAATGCAGATGCCGCAGACCGCTGGTTGAGTGGCAGAGTGAGGGATGGCAGCTAGATGAATGCGAATACGAATGCTGTGGTTTCAGTTGCTTGAAAACGACGAATGCGTATGTTGGTACAGGTGCAACCAGAGCAGTTGCATGGTGAATAGCAGGCGGACGAATGCGAATGCATATGTTGCCGTGGCTCAGGAACAATGGCGATGGCATCATTGAGGCATACAAATGCAAATGCCGGTGGTGCCACATGGTGACATGATTCAAATAAAGCATGGAGAAGAGAAGCGAGAGATAACGGACATAAGAAGGCAGAGGCGACTCTCTGACAGATTGCCTTGTGAATAAAAGATGCATTTGCAAGTAAGGAGGGTTGTGCATGCACAGTGAGTTGTGGAGCTGAGTGGATCGACACAACTTAAATTCTCAAAGCACAGAGAGCATAAATGCAAAAAAAAATTCACAGGTATAGTATTTGCCAGCAACAAGAAAATATTATTAGTCAGTGAAAAACAATTGTTTAAATGATACATAAACCACTGCATAGCCTTAGGGTGCATTTATAATATTGATTTCAACACTTACGCGTGACGCTCGACGCGTGAAACTAGAGTTTTTCCCATGCTCAACGCTTAAGCGCGACCATTTACAATTGTAGAGCAGGTGGGCCAACGCGCGGGTTTTGCTATTTTCAAGCGTCACGTGAACATCTACTGGACCTAGATCGGTGAGCGCCAAGCGACGCTCGCACACTTAGTTGTTGCATGCTGGGATAAAAAAATGGCGGCATCAACGGATTCCATCGGCCGCCGATCGGCGCCACAAGAAAGGAAAACGTGGTGTGCTAAAAGGTTGAATGCTCAAAATAAACGGCCAGATATCTTAATTACAGTGACCTTGACCCGTATGGCATCGAATCTTGGTGCTATAGTAGAGGAAGTCGTGAAACAGCATGGTTGGAACGGAGTATCGGCCAGCATTATCAAGCTCACGCGCCTGCTCACGCATTTGATTTGTAAATGAAAGAGCGTTTGCTTTAGCGTGACGATATCACGAGCGGGCCAAGCCGATTGTCCGCGCGCACTGCTTTGCTCATGAACCGGCATATGCGTCGAGCGTCGAGCGCCACGCTCACGCACAAGCTTTTATATTGTAAACGCAGCCTTAGGGCTTCGTCGGGCAGATGACCGGAGGCAGTTAACACTCGCTAAAACACTTTGAACCCTTTGAACTACTGGACGATTAAAATTAAAGGATTGGTAAAACTCGGTTAAATATTCGAAACGCGCAAAAATACACAGACGGGTTTGTTCACTCAATCAGCGTTAAAGGCACATAAATCCCTCCGTCCTGGCCGCTTTACTCATACGTCAACTGCGCTAAAATATAGTTTACACGACCGCAGCGCGCATTGCTCTGTGAAACACGCATGACGTCACATCCGACACTAGTGAGATCATACTCATTTCGGAGCCGCGCCATGTGACACGTCGTACGAATGCTAAAAGGTAAACAAACACTGGCGCAGATGACTGCACGTTATCATAATCAATGTCTCCTGTCTGTTGCTGCAGTAAAATACCCACACGTTAGTTTTATTTGAACAAGGTTGACCAAATTTCGGGCAGTAAGTATACGCCCCTGCGACCGATCTCATTTTGTCCTCCCAACCGTTATTTTTTCCCTTGCAGCCTAATTTGTGGCATCATACGCGACGTTACTGTACAGAAACAGCTTTAAGTGGCACTATCACCGATTGAAAGCAGACGAAATCTGACAACATCTAGCGCTATGTAGTACCATCTAGCACTTGCTTCCACCAAGCGAAGTAATGCATAACGGCATTTCTTTTGTTATGGGATTAATTAGATGCAATTATGTAAATTACATTAATTAA
>JAHWFP010131846.1:29032-41028 GCA_023313725.1 Lithobius niger | reverse complement strand
ACAGGAATTAATGCTTTGATAAAAAGCCTAGGATTTGCTACAAAATAAAGGAAACTAATTTTATTGATAAAAAGCTCGGATTTACTACAATATAAAGGAATTAATGATTTGACAAAAAGCCAGGATTTGCTACAATATAAAGGAAACTAATGCTTTTGATAAAAAAAAAAAACAGGATTTGCTACAATATACAGGAATTAATGCTTTGATAAAAAGCCAGGATGTGGTACAATTAAATCGATCGAATTAAAAAGCACTTGTACCATAAATAAAAAAATAAAAGCCAATAAAGTGCTCAACATAACAATTTCACTCGGCGTTTCGAGTCACCTCGGACTCGTTATCAAGGGTACTTGTTAACTATAATGGGTAAAAGTCATTAAAAGGTGTAATTTTAGAAACCCATGTTTTGTTTCAGCAGAACAAAACAGGGGAGGACAAACTAGAGTTCGGACAGAATCGAAAAACAAAGTAAAAAATGTAAAAATAAAAAATTTAAAAATTTTAAATTGGCCAAGAAGGAACCTCGATCGGTGCAACTTAGAAACCATTTGCATTGCCGTCAACTCTCGTCCTGTACACAGCCACATTCTTCCAAACACCAACAAATTTTCAAGAATATATCGAACTCCAATAAAAGTTCAACATTTGCTAATTTCGACACCAAAGGCGGCTTGACACAAAAGTATAAAAACAGGCAGAAGCAGTCCACGCAGACGCCACTTCGTTCCGTATCTGTTAGCAGCAACTGATCGTGGTCCTTTCTTGGTCACTTTTAAATTTTTAAATGTTTACTTTGGTTTTCAGTTCTGCCCTATCTCTCGTTTGCCCTAGCCTGAACATGGGTTTTTAAAATTTTTGCCTTTTAATGACTTTTGCTTCTTAGTAAATATGTTTGTTATCATGTACTCTTGATTATGATTTTCTCAAGGTGGCTCGAAACGTAGAGTAAAATTGTTATGTTGTGCCCGTTACTGGCTTTAATGCCTTATTTGTGCACAATATAAAGGTAGCTAATGCTTTGATAAAAAATCCAAGATGTCTATAACATAAAGTTACAAACGGGACAGAAAGCCAATTGGGCTCGATAAGTGTTAAGTACAGGCCATGTCAGTATGGCTGAGCGGTTAGGACTCCATCCTTTGATTTCAAAGATCGTGGGTTCGATTCCCCGCTCAGGCAGTCTGACATTTAAGTCCAAAAAGCAACGCAAATAGGTTTGCATCCGTATTTATTCATAACATAAAGGACACTAATGCTCTTACATCAGTTATTAGTTTTCAATTTTAATGATTGCTTGTGCTTTTTTCATTCCACTAAGCAGTCCAAGACACTACTCCTGTGCTGTTGTTTGTTGGTCCTATGGGGGGGGGGGGGGCGGGCAGAGGCTTAATGGCGCAGCCTGAAAAAATTTTCAGAGGGCATCGAACGAACAGGGACGGTTAAGGGGCGTGGTTTGGGTGCTGAGGCCCCGGACCACTGACCGAAAAAGGGCCTCAAGGGTTTGTTATGGTCACGGGAAAAATAATAAAGGATGCCATTTTAAATTTTTTCAAATTTTTACTTTATAGTTGTATCTAAAAATTTCAATATTTAAAAAAAAAATTATTGTTTTTCTCCTAGGGCGGGAATAATACCAGAATAAATGTTTACCACCAGGCCTCTACGAGACTTAAAAACGCGTGATTATTTTTTATCACTGTACTTCTCAGCAACAAAATTTATCACCTTAACAAAAATAAATCATCAGTTAAAAATAGAAGTTAATTTTTCCGTATACTCTGTCCGTCTTAACCATAAATTTAGAATCCGTTTTCCGATTGATTAAAAAATTTCTACCAGTATGAAAAGTAAAATTGGGGCCCACTCGATAACCTACACTCAACGAAAGAAAGCCATACATTCGTTATGATAATGTATGTATAGTTCATATGCGTGATAATTTTATGCATATTCAACCTATATTCAAATTTAATACGGTACAGATTAAAAATTAATGGATTTAATCTTACAATCATTATATCCTGAAATCCTGCTTGCTTTATAGTTGACTCCGCTACATGCTAATGCGGAAAATAAAAACACATTTTTTTTCCTTAATACAATTTTTTCCCCTCATTTTCTCCTTGAAGCAATGCGAACTGCGAACTTTTCCCACTAAATCTTTCGTATAGTGTCCTAAATATATGCAAACCAAAAAAAAATTATAATTAACTTTGATACAAAGAACTTTGCTCGAATCAACATTACTCATAGTACCCATGCGTGCGAAGTCTTAGGATTAAACCTGATTTTGGGGGTCGAAGGGGGAGGGAAAGGGGCAACCCTGCCCTGGGGGCCCCACCCTCCCTATTACGACGTTCTCCAAGGTTAATTAGAATCAAAACCAGCCCCGTTCTAAGAAAGTTATAAAATAACTAGGTCGTAAATCTTGAACTCGTTCTTGAGTTTATTGTTTGTTGTAAAATGCGCATACAGAATTCGACTTGTAATAAGCAGAAGTAAGGTGGGGGGGAGGCAGGGGTGCGAGAGTTAACTATTATATTTACGCGGCGCTTCGGTTAGGGCGCAAGTTGTAAAAATACGCATGCCTCCCCCTATTTTATAATTTTTGAGATAACATCGTTTATGTCATAAGATCTGTGCGTGTTAGGGTCTGGGTATGATTTATGCGCAAAAACGAAGAACCTTGGGGGTGTTTTGGAACTTTGTTACTGAATGGTTTCAGCACAACAGCACCGGCGACGACGTCAGAATTGTGTTGTTATTATTATTGTTATTATTTCGAAGATTGTAAGAGTTGTAAAAATCGGAACATCGATGATTATCGCGTTCAAAAGTTCAACTTTTCCTCAGACCGGCGATGGTACGTTTTTACGGGCCCAAAACAATAAGACGGACACGTTTACGGCGTTTGAGCTAAGGTTGCTATTCCCGTCGTAAACGAATGAAATTAAATTTCAACTTCCATCCCTCTCCCCCCCCCCCCCCCATTCCCCCGCCGCCCCTTCCCCGAACCCAACACTATTTCCCATCCCCAAAATCATCGGTCATGTTTTGCGGCATGGAGATTACTAAGATGATGGCGTATAACAATAAAATTCTGATAATTACACTGGCGAGTGATAAGAAAAACGGATGAAATAAAAATGCGTTTATTAAAGGGCGAAATCCCAGCTGTAAAATTATTGTTTGTGACCAATAAAAGGTGGCGAATTTCCATACAAAACTTTCAATTTACGGAACAGAGAACGAAAAATAATATACAATATTATAACGCGTAGATAACAGTCGGCGATATAACGGCCGACTTATCGTGTTTTAATGTGTCTTGCGGAAGGATATGTTTCGCATTAAAACAGTGGCAAAACACAGTGCAATAAACTGGGTGAGAGTGCGGTAAAGAAGACTGATCGTCGCCATTTGGAGGATACGGAAAAGCTCTGCTTCTCTTTATTACTTCAATCGCCTACAGTTGTAGAACTAAACAAGAAATTAAGTTTCAAATCGTTTGAATATATTTTGGGCCCATTCCCCGGTTTGTTGATGCAGCATTGGGTAATAGTCTACTAAACTGAAGCATTAGGATGAGTAAAAAGTGGAATTTGCTTACTGGGTAAACGATAAATCTAAATTTTACTCATAAAATCCAATGCGTAAATACCCTAAGAGTATATTTCCAGTGATTGCAAATGAGAAAATTGCGTTCAGGAACTTGCTACACCCATCAACAAGCGCGCTGAAATTTTTTTTTCATAATTGCATTCATTTTGGAAGCATTAACATCAATTATAGATGAGAACTTAAATGCAAATCCATAACATTAAAACCTTTCGCATTATTATTTTTGGACTCCCAGCTTTGCTCGCAAAACTCAAAAAAAAATAAATAAATAAATAAATAAATAAAAACGATACAACAATTGCAATTCTGTTCTACTAAATTGTTTTAAACAAGATTTAACATTGTTTTAAAAGAGATTGAAAACTGACTATAGCAGTGGTTATTTATTTATTTTATTTATTTTATTTATTTTTGTTGTGCATTCTGATTGGGGTAGTTCAGTTTTGCCTGTTGTTTGTTAAACATTAATTAGTTTTAGTCTCATTTTAATCAGTGGCATGAGTCAACATGACAATTGTTTTAGTAATTCTCCTTTTCTTTGGTATAAAAAAAATTTAAAAACGCCAGTTCCCTGCTCAGTATACATATAAGGGCAAATTTGCAATGCTGTAAAAAATACGAATTATTTTACTTTTTCATAAAAACCTTGTCCTATAATGACGCAGTTTACCTCGCGTAATGGACGCTAGTAGCTAGACAGAAATTTACAAGTAGTGCCTGTCCAAATTTCTAAATGGTGCCTCTTTGTGACTCTAACGAGTCGACCAAACCAGCTAATAGTGTAGTGAGCGCTCGAGAGCTAACGACAAAATTTTTTCTTTAGAAAAAAATCTGGAATCCATTGCTAACCGTTCGATTAAACAAAAGGGCGTCATATATCTTGGTCGATGGTCGTTGCCATGGACATTACAACGTAATTTCGCTGTCTGTAAGATGTAGTTGCGAGACGCAGTAACAGAGCAGTGTTGATAGCGATATTCAGCATGCAGCGTCTAACGATGAACCTATAAGTGAATCTATATATGATCAGTACCGGACCTTTATTGCGTTCGTTTACATACATTTTTGGAAATTGAGCTCCATCGCCTTCTCCCCCTCCCCAGGGAAACAATACCTCGCGCAAAGTGAGACTGTGCCAAATCAAACTAAACTTACGTAATTTTATGTAAATAAAAAAAAATTACATAAATTGATGACGGCACTCACCACTTACACAGAAACGTCGCATTCTGCCTTGTACCTTTGTGCACCTTTGTGCACCTGTCTGGCTTTCCCTGTCTCTACTTTTTTTTTAGAAACAAAGAAACTGTACTTTAATTTGTCTCTCTGTGCGTTGAGAAACCAAAGAAAAGATAACCGCCCAAACTGATTCGAACTCAAGCTCTTCCGTCGTTTAAAAGCCGGAAGCTGTACCAAGTGCGCGACAGGGGCGGAAACCTGACCAGCCGAGCTTGTACAGTCTTTCTCAGCCGTTATCTAAAGACCACAAACGGATAGAGCAGTGACATAACGTAGTATTATTGTGTGTAACGCTATGGTGGAGCCAGTAACTAGGTTAGCTGCAAGGGGCACTGGAGGGCGAAAAGAAGGTCGTCTTACTGAAGCCAATGCTATTAGACTGAATTTCTTAAGCCTACAACGCGCGGTTTTTGTTGTTGGAGAAAACCACGTTTCTTTAAGCCTAAGAAAATTCGCTCTCAAAGCACTGTCTTGACTAGAAGTGCCGTTGTTTTTCCCTTACATTTTAATCTAGTGCACTTTGTAGCTATACCCTCCAGTAGCCATTATGACGTCACTTGACGTTGCTCTATAGGACGGAGAACAACAAGGAAGGAAAGAGAACAAGTTGGCTGGGTTCGAGTACCTCTCGAGGCAATTTTTTTTCTTTAAAAGATTAGTAGGCCTATGCCTAAAACTGAGCTGAACCGATTACCGAGCTCACCGATATTTTATTATCAGTTGAAATCTGAATCGGTAGATAAAACCCAGATATGTCGGTAATAAACCAAATCGAAGATATTTTCACTTCTCGTCAACCGAATTTGACATTTGAATGCACCATTTTTGAAGATTTTTTTCGCTAGCTTTCCAATGGTCCAAACCCCAAACGCCGTTAACTTTTACTGGCAGTTTTGTGTTTTAAAATGATTTTAGCGTATGCAATATTATTTTTAACCAACATTTTTTTAATAATTATGTCCATTTAGGCTTATGCTTTTTTTATGCAGTTATTTCGAAAGTGATTTTCTTATAAAGACATACTTTAGTATATTGCAGTTTTAGGTTAATTGGGACCTGGGATTGGTTATCGGGATTTGGTATCGGCCAGTTTCGTTTAATGATCGGCACGGGTGGAAAAATAAGCTGATCAGCCCAGCGTTACCTATATACCAGCCTTGTATCTCACAAGGTAGTCTTTAAAGCTGACTGCCTGTTTACGGTAAAATGCAGCACGTTTTTTCAACAGAATTTACGGATTTCAACGACTTAAATATTAAGGTCGGCTTAAACCTACTAATGAGATCCTTATCAACTTTTGGTGAAACATCTATAAATTAAAAATTTTTAAACATTAACGAAAAAAAAATTAGGCTGAAAATATAATTTTAATAATCTGACAGCACTGCATGATGGTTATACCAGGAAGCAGCCAAGAGTAATCTTTAAATTAATTCCACGCAAAAGTATACAAAAAGTTAGAAGACAAGTAGCGAACGTGCCTTGGTTGTTGTGTGCTTCCATTCGTCTTGTGTGTTTTTCTAATTATTTTAAATGAGCCCATTAAAATACAGTCAAATTAGGCAGGCCTGTTTATACGGGGTGTAAACGCTAATGAGGGCGGCGTTGGATGCGGATACACAGAGCTGTTAACCTAATCCCAGAGACGGTTTTAAAATTATGAAAATAGCCGAGCTCAAATTAACGGTCATTGCTGCAAAACACCGGGCCGTCTCTATTATGATAGAGAATATAGAGACAACTCACAAACAAGCGGCGGCGACTACAGTCGCAACTCTTACACTTCCGCCGGTTTTTCAACGAAAATGTTTAGGCGCACACCTCTAACACGCATTGCAACAGCGATCTCTATAAAAGTTGTAACCGTCGCAATTGCCGGTTAAAAATGTGAAGCCTTTCAGGCCTAGATTTAGATTTTAGGCCTAATTATCAGCGTTTAGGTCTAATTTTTTTTTTTTTACCTGGCGTTTTAATTTCGTAAGTAGCAGCTGACGGAGAATTGGGTTCGAGAGTAGGTCACGCAACATGGTGTCGAGTTAACAAAATCTTTTTTTTTTTTACGGATGTGTGTCTTCCTGTAGTGGAAATTAATGTTCATTGCTGTAAAACATCGTCCTGTCTGCATTTATGATAAAGACGAGAGACAACTCAAAAACAAGTGCGACTACCTAGTCGCAACCGGCCTTCTGTACACTTCCGCCAGTTTTTCAACGAAAATGTTTAGGCGCACACCTCTACCACGCAATGCAACAGCGATCTCTGGTATATAATCGAAAACTATAGTAAGCATCCCAATAGCCGCTTAAAAATGTGTTAGCTTTTAGACTTCGTTATAGATTTTAGGCCGTAAAAAAAAATGTTTTGGTTCTCGGGCATTTTTTACAAGCTCAAAAAGTCAGCCGGTGACCAGGCTTTTTTATTTATTTTTTTTTTTTTAATTTCTGTTTGAAACTTAGGTAACCTGATATGTTAAGTTGGTTCTTTCTGTTCAGATTGTGGTACATGTAGTAAATTTCTGAACTGTTTCAAACTGCAACTAAACCTAACGTTTGCTGGATAATGTATATGCAAGAAAGCTTATCTCTCTCAGAAATTTCTCTTAAGTAACCCTTTGCGGGTCACTTTTTATATTTTGCTGAAATAAAATTCACCATGCACGGCCTGAGAACCTAATATTTTATGTTTCGTGGCCTTAGGCCTAATTTTTTTTATCTGCCGTTTTAATTTCGTAAGTAGCATCTATCGGAGAATTGGGTTCGAGAGTAGGCCTATTCATTCACGCAACATGGTGTCGAGACTGGCGTGTGTCGCCAAAGAAATCCTTTGGTTATTTTTTTTTTCACGGTTGCGTGTCTTCCTGTAGTGGTTAAATGCGGTATTATATGACCCCAGCATCCATGAAAGTCATTCAACATCAGCGTGACCATACGAGAAATTTGAAAAATGCTACCGTAATTCCCCCTTAAAAGCTATGTTGTGCTATAGGAGCAGTAAAAAAACAATACAAAGCTACCAAAAATGCTACCCTTATTTAGTATTTAAGTGCGAAAAATTAATTAATTAAAGTAAATCCTGGTTCGAGAGTGGTAAAAATAAACAAGTGCAGCCATGCTAGCTAAATATGCTGCTTATTTGAGCTAGCTTAAGTTGCTGCTTAATATCCTTAAGTCGTGCTAGCTCCTTTTAGCTAGCTTAAGATGGTGCTTAAGATGCTACTTATTTCACGTTTAGTGACCATGAAAAACACTTACCATAACAGAATATGTATTTTTTAGTAAATTAACATAGCCTACATAGGCTAGTTTTCAGCCTTAACTATAAGTATAATAAGCTATACATTTATAAACTGCACATTTATACGCCTCTTTCAAACCTAAGTTAACACTCTCTAAGCTCTCATTTTAAGCCTGAGAAAAAGTCGCTGTCACAGCATTGGCTTGACAAACTATGGTAATGTGTTTACTTTAGTGTATTCAGTGTCCCTTACAGCTAGCAAAAAGCAGAAAGTTAAAAAGCACTTTAGTTATTAAAAATACAAACAGAGTATCCATCAAGTGCTGGCGAAAATATATTAAATATATATCGTATTTTCAGCAGCACTTGATGGCTACTCTGTTTGTATATTTATAACCTTACAGCTAGCTCAACGACTGGCTCAGATACGAATTGCGCAGTGAATAATACGTTATTATCACTGCTGTATACGTCTGTTTTATAATATGAGCTGGAGAAAAAACGCATTTATACTCGATAACGTACAAGCGCTCGTACGAAACGTCGCAATTTGGTCGTGCTGCTTGCCCACCGTCGGCTTTATGTAAACCTCGTACAATACTTTTCCTCTGAAGATAAATACTTCCTTTATTCTTCCCAACAACCAGTATCATCTATCTCTTTCTCCGCCAATAAAGGTTAAGGATGTGTGAAAAGGTTACCATTTCACCACAAAATTTGTCTCTTAAGATGACAATCACAAAAATGATCGTTCTTTACAACAATGTGAAAATTACAATGGCTTTTCCTAACCTTAATCTAAGACGAATTGAGCCAAAATATACCCGTGCTTTATTGGTCGGTGTCTTATCACAGCCTTTCACGAGTAGTAAATTCCATTGATTTCCTCTCCTGATCAAAACACAACGGCCTTGTTTCTGCCTTGGCAGGAGGCGGTTCGTAAAGTATAGGCTCTCAGCTGGAAGAGGGAAAACCAGAAAAACCTTCCAGCAGATTGATGATAAAACGGAAGATAAAGATGTTGAAGTTTGAGACGTGTAATAATGATGTACTTGTAGCAACAACAAACAGAAATTGCCGGGAGAAAAAGAAAGTTTCTACTGTTTTTGTGTCTAAACTACCGGTTCGAGGAATGAGGAAGTTGAGATGGAGACGGAAGATGGTGTAGCATATGGCAGACTGGAGGAGTCAAAACACAAAGGACCATTCCGACTCCGTTTATGTTTGCGCGAATTGTAGTGGTTTAAGCGTAGTGCTGGTGTCGCTTTGGTGGTGTGTTATTACCCCCCAACAATAACAAATCGACTGTATGGACTGTGCTGGTGGTTTGACAAGATGGTTTCGACGGATAACGATTGATCTCCTGGGCAAGAGTGTAGTTTGGAATTGCGGACTGAAGTCAAAGAATGAAAAATGGAACTTAAATCGAGTTTTGATCGTTGGAGGATGCTTAAGGCGAAGAGACCGTCTCATGGAATACTACCAAACTCCACAAATTCCTCAAAATTCCGCGATACTCTGAAATAGCAGGGAGTTGCAAAAGGAAACTCTTCCTTTTAGCTATTTATTTCATGTAAAAGGACCGAAAATAACACTTTATAGTGTCCGCGGCCCATCTTGAGTTCGCCCCAGAATGAACACAAATAATCGATTGTATGTGTTTGGTCGCAGAGTGCCTTGTTGATATCCAAACTAGTTACATAAAACAATGGCGGCCGTCGGTTAAAGCCGCCCCCTCCAGGAAGACGTAGCCGATCACAAAATAAGTGCAGGACTCAAGATACGCCGCGCACACTATACATTCCTAACCACAACAGAAAATCTTTATAATAATCTCGGAGGTCGGCTAAAAGAAGGCTAAAAGGAAAACCACTTCTCCCCTCCTAGCTCCCGCATTGAAAATGCACTCTCCCAGTCTACCTACATGGAAACGGGAGGCAGGCATGAGTGGTCGATCAAGTCAATAAAGGTTCAATCTGACAAGTCGTCGGGCCGAACAATCACTCCTCCCCTCCTCGCGCCCACATTGCAAATGCGCTCTCCCATTCTACCTGCATGAAAACAGGAGGCAGGCATGAGTGATCGATCAATCGATCATGTTTATTTATGGTCTTGAATGTGTTCCTGCACAAACTTCATAATTCCTTTTTCGAATTAAATTATAGTGGAGGGAAACGCTACTGGTCCCTCTTTTAAACCTAACATTTTCTCTACGAGGCAGTTAGGAATTCTTTCGCCTTTTGGATTGTTTCGTTGTGGACTAAACCATGCGCAATGGCTGTTTGCCGTGACGTCACCATGAGTTAGCCAATGACGGACGAGAACAACGGCTGTTTGACTGTCTGATTGGACTAGCCAAGTCACGTGATATGCACGTCACAGCAAACAGCCATGGCGTGTGGTATAGTTTGACACAGTTTGTGGTCACCTTCTAGATCTGGGAGTTGCTTATCATCTCTGTAATATATTGCGCAGTGGCAACCAGGACCCCTGCACTGTGACTGAGGTTGGCCCTACGACCTAGCTGTCGACATGCCATTAAGCCTCAACCCCCCCCCCCTTTCAAAAAAAACCTTTAAAAAGCAGACTTGATCACATGTTACTGATGAGTAAATATGAATTTGACGAATGATTTGGAACTGTTAACTACTGGATTAAACATAATTAATTCTACATGGATTAACTCGATGTTTTTTTAATGTTTTTTTTGTTTCTTCCGTATTTAGAATTCCACAGCTCGAAACGTTTAAGAGAAGAAAAGGGGAAAAGTATCTTATATTTATGTTGTAACTCGTACATTATTAATTTCTTTGGTAGTTAAATTGTTTACATGCATTGTTATTTACATTATATCAAAAACCAAAACTGGTTAAAAGGGCCGCCAAGTTCCGAATGGGTTGGCCCTTCAAAGGAGTGGAGAGTGATAACCAAAACATTCGCCAAGTTAATCGCACCGCTTAATAGTTCGAAGGTTAAATGAAAACTAGAACATTGCTGCTTTCGGTAGCAATGTTCAAGTTTTCATTTAACGTCCAAAGTATTACGTGGTGCGATTAAGTTGGTGAATGTACTTCTTGCTACATTCATCATTCCTTTATGTAGACGTTTATGTATTGTCGAAATCTTTTTTTAGGATATGACGACAAAAGCTGCGTTAAATAAATGAATAAAATGAATAAATACAGGCTGCGTATTTATAAACTGCGCATTTATAGGACAGGATTTTTTTTTTTAAATAATCGGAGAACGGATTAGGTTGCCATTTCGAATACGGGTCGCGCCACTCCAACGAAACGTTAGTGGATAAAGGTGACTTAATGTACCACGTTATTTCTAGTGTACGCAGGATGACGTTCAAAAGCCTACGATGAAATTCCCTGATTTTTTTCCATGTTTTCCAGATCAATATTAACACTTTTCCCTGATTTTTTTTCGGTCGAAGGCGGGTGCAGTACAGGACTACATTTTTTTTTTCAAATTTCACTCAAATCGCAATAACTATATCACATTGCTTTGCTAAATCCAAAATTGCAGTGCCCTAACTAGTACCTATTGGTAATTTGAACTAAAACTAAAAACTCACTTAACATGTAACGTCCCACATTATTTCGGCCTAAGGAGTTTTTGCTTTATCAGAAATGAACCAAAAAGGAAATGAAGTTTTACCTGAAATAAAGTGAAGTTTTAGAAGTAAAACAAATTTAATCCGAATTACCTATTCTTTATAGGTGAAATAATTATTTTCCCCTGACTTTTCCAGAGTTGATTAATTCCTCGATTTTCCCTGACTTTTCCAGACTTGATCAATTCCCCGATTTTTCCCTGACTTTTCCAGACTTGATAAATTCCCCAATTTTTCCCTGACTTTTCCAGACTTGATAAATTCCCCGATTTTTCCC
>JAHWFP010131846.1:3920-25801 GCA_023313725.1 Lithobius niger | reverse complement strand
AACGTAAATAGGTTTGCATCTGTATTTATTTAACTTGTTGAGCCTTCGGCTTCCCGTCTTCGCCCTAATATTGTTGTAGGTCAGGCCGGTTTGTTTACTGGCCATGGTCTGAGGTACCGTTTGTCTTTTGAACTGTCTCGCGTGTAACCCTAAAATAAAGCACGTACAGAGAATGCATAAGTCAGTTTATAACAGTTCATAAGTACCAGTTTGTAACAATAAGAAAACCAAACCTGCTGTAATAGAAAATGATGGGCTAACTTCTGAATGCCAGCATTTGATGGTTTTGTAAGGTTTGGCGGTATCGTTCCATTCGAACGCCTAATAACAGTCATTATCCAATTACCTGCAATTAATGGTAATCACCGCATTCGAGAAGCGAGGAAGTTGGAAACATTGGCCAAGCCATCGAACGCCAAATAAAGCAACAAGTTATCATAAGAACTGACACTCCATTCTTGTGTAAAATTATATCCGATTGAGAGGCGCGAAAACAGACTATATTAGAAGGTTTTGAAGCCAATGGACAGACACTCGCAAAAGGTTGCTACAAGCGGCGGAGACGCTCTTTGCCGGCTTCTGGGACAAATTCGTTTGTTCGACGTCTCGTTGTAAAAATTCATGTTTGTAAATGTCGTTGAAGGAGAAAAAGTAAATTTAATTATTTTTTTGCAATCGAGAGTCGACCTTGAATTTATAGTTTGTTTACGAGCCGACAAATCCAAAATCCGAGCCGACAAATCCAAAATAAGCACCAAATAAAACTTAAATTCTCGTTGCAATACGTGTTGTTTTCTGCCATTGCGGATGCTACGTATAGTCACGACATGAAGTTTCTCTGCATTTATCATTGAAATACTCCTTTAATTTGTCAGCTTTAGCCTCTGGTTTTTGTTTCTCCAGTAATGTTGCAGGCAATCGCCATCTCTCTGGATGACAGAATTAGTGCTTGCCAGAGTAACAACAAGAAACGTGCCCTTGTCTTAACACCATGTCCAGATACATTAAAATGCCCATTAATTTCTGTGACGGTCTCTGGGTTTGATCTTTGATATTAAAAAGAATAAAAACACCGAGATTTCCGCTCGACAGTTGTTAATTACGCAAGTTGGCGTATTAGCCGATGTTGATTAACCATGAAATAAAATCCTTCTCTGGATTTTTATTGCGAATGGTATGCCAAGGCTTGTTGCTGAAAGCTTCTCATTTCTTGCTTATCAGCACTTAATTACATTTCTTTTTTATATCCAATTCATTTTTTTTTTAGTGTGTATGTGTTTCGTTTCTTAGTTCAAATTAAGACCACCGCGAAGCAAGCCTACACCCTTACAATTTAGTGTCCACGAAGGCAAAGTCGTAGTCGACGGTGTTTTTGCAAACAGCAAGCTGGCTCGTAAGTAATACCACGTCGTCTACAAAACGTCTTTTGATGGTGTTGTTGGGTGTGTGGCGGATGAGGTCACAGCGTGCACTTTTGCCGCCTTAACAAGTGCAGCAATTAAAAGTTATCGCCCCCTTTTTCTTTTTGCCCTCCAAGCCCTTAAGGGCCGAGTTTATCAGAAGGAATTAAAAAAAAAAAAGAAAATAATAATTAGAATAACAAAAATAAAATTAAAAATAGCAAGAAAAAAAATTAACTGAGTAAGCGAGATAACGGCCCGTGCAAATTAATGAACAAATTAATATGCTGAAGAGGCATTCCTCACAGCCGCCTTTTTATAGTGCTGCGTGTCAGTTAGACATTAAGGCTAGCATTTAGACGCAAGGCCACTAACCAAACTAGGGAGGCAATTTAGGAAAGTGAAGAACTAAAGAAAAAATATATACTTGCCTGCGTTAACGGCTTACATGAAAAGTACAGTTTTCGCCTTTCTATAGGGCAGTGACACAACGTTGTATTATTGTACGTAACTATGCTGGAGCCAGTAACTGTGATAGCTGCAAGGGTCACTGGAGGGGGAAAAGAAGGGCGTCTTACTGAAGACAATGCTATTAAGAGTGGATTTCTTAGGTCTGTAATGCGCGATTTTTGTCGATTTGTTGGCAGTTGCTGACATTTTTAAGCAAGTGGAATCTTTATTTTCCAATTATAACCTAGCAGCATAAGGGATTGGATAAAACAACGTTTTTTTAAGCCTATGAAATCCGCTCTCAAAGCACTGCCTTGACTAAAGTGCCGTTGTGTAACCCTCATTTTAATCTAGTGCCCCTTGCAGCTATCTCTCTTGTAACCAATATGACGCCATATGACGCTGCTCCATACCATTATGTACGCCTGAACAACAAAAATATCTGACAAAGAATTTGACCATTCTACTTTGAGTGATATAAATATAAATGTAAACAAATGACGCTCAAACTCAAAAATTGTCAATACTCATCCGTATTGCGAATTTTCGATAGGCATTATCCGAAAAATAAATATTTTCAGTCTTTTTATCTTCGTCAGGCAGCCAGAAACGTGTGAACTACAGTCTACATAATTTTATGCACTCTTCTAGATGGATCAAATTCAATCGGGAACGACTCAAACTTGATGCGTCTGTGGCCCTCTGTATCTAGGAGGCCCACGATCATCTCCGCAGCTTAGAGATCAGAGGGCCACAGACGCGTCAAGTTTGAATCGTTCCCGATTGAATTCGATCGATCTAGAAGAGTGCATAAAAGTATGTAGACTGTAGTTCACACGTTCCTTGCTGCCTGACGAAGATAGAAGGACTGACAATATTTATTTCTCGGATAATGCCTATCGAAAATTCGCAACACTGATGAGTATTGACGATTTTAGAGTTTGAGCGTCATTTGTTTACATTTATAAAAATATCTGAATCTGGCAAGTAAATGCAAGTTTTGTGAGGGATATTTAGAGAAATGCAGCCAGCATAGCACCATATAGAGTGTTTACAGGCTTCTCCTGTAAGGCAAAAACATGCAAGATCGAATCGAATTACTAAACTGTGTAAACAGCTGACTTTAAAAGGATTGAGTCAGCCTGCAACAATGCTGTTTTTTTTCACCTTATATTTTTGACAAATGTTCGTCACCGAGTGGCTGAAGTTAATCATTGTCAAAAAGTAAATTATTAACGGCACACTAATCCTTTTGGTATATTGTGCGATCCGTTGAGAACAGCATTTGCAACATTTACATAGGTTAGCGTTAATGTGGCAAAGTCATCTCGCGCAAAAAAAAAAAAAAAAAACAAGAAGATGACTGTATTGGCAACATTTACTTATCTATATAATAATCTTGGAGGCCGGCTAAAAGGAAGGCTAAAAGGAAAACCACTTCTCCCCACCTCGCGCCCGCATTGAAAATGCACTCTCCCACTCTACCTGTATGGAAACAGGAGGCAGGCATGAGTGGTCGATCAATCTGACAAGTCGTCGGGAAGAGTGCCGGAAAAATGTCCCGGTAAATGTGTCCGTAAACTTGATTCATGATCGGCCCCGCGCATAGCACGGGCTTCCTCTAGTCTTGAAATAATGTCGCAAAACTGAGTCATACAGGAAAGCCAACACGGATGCATGTACCTTTAATGAGTTGTGTGAATTTTGGGTTATTGGTAATTCCGTCCTTACAACTAAGTACGTCTGTACCAGAAGACATGAAGGAAGGGTGTATGTGTATCAATCAACACGTTAGTTATTTGCACCCATAATATGACAAATCTTGCGGTATTTGCCAAACAATACAGTAGCCAGCTGAAGCGCTATACTGACAATCGACCAGCCAAAAATGGTAGGGAGGAGCAGAGGTGTGCGCCAAATATTAAATGCGTCACGTGCTGCTGCTGTTCAGATTGCTTCCATGACGCGCCTCTGCTGCCGGCACCAATGATTCTCCCATTGTTTTTTTGGTTTTTGGGGTTTTTTTTTTTTTAATCATTGCAGTACACAGTATCATTGCAAAATTGAAGTGGAAATAATAATTAGTCTAAAAATACTCGTCAGTTATTTTTGTTTTTTAATAACAATTAATACGCTAGAACATGTCTAGAACAAGCCTGCTGATTACAAATAGGGCAGTGATAAGACGTAGTATTATTGTATATAACTCTATGGTGGAGCCAGTAACTGGGTTAGCTGCAAGGGGCACTGGAGGGCGAAAAGAAGGGCGTCTTACTGAATAATGCGCGATTTTTGTCGATTTGTTGGCAGTTGCTGACATTTTTATTTTCCTATTACAACCTTCCAGCATAAGGGATTGGAGAAAACAACGGTTTTTTAAGCCTAAGAAATCCGCTCTCAAATCACTGCCTTGGCTAGAAGTGCCGTTGTTTAACCAACCATTTCAATCTAGTGCCCCTTGCAGCTATCTCTCTTGTAGCCAATATGACGTCACTTGCCGCTGCTCTATATTTTAAAAAATTTAAAACAATGAGGAGAAAAATTCAGGTTTATATCTGCATGCTTTACGGGAGCGCCACCGATGCCGCTGCTGCTGCTGTCTGAGACTTTTGAAAGTCGCCGCTGCCCTCCGAATATCACCACACCGTTTTACGCTGCCGTCGTCGTGAAATAAAAACTGACCTTTGCCGCCACCGAAGAAAATTTTATGGAGCACACCTCTGGAGAGGAGGAGTGACAATCATTATCTTCTTAAACCACCGAACAGAGCGAACAGAACGCACCACAGTGAGAGACAGTTTGGCTCCAAACTTGACGTTGCGCGTGCGCAGTAACGTTGCGTCAGCCGTTTAGTACCTTCCGAAACTGCAATCACAGCTCATAAAAATCAACAAGCTCAACGGAGCACTCGTTACGTCTTACCTCTAACGTGACCAGACGTGGCTAATTGATTAGACCAGGCTAGGCTAGATGTAACCAGGCGTGAGCAATGCCAAATTGCAAACCATCTCGGGGAGGTGGGTGCGGGCGTTTGCCAGTGGTGGAGCTATTGAGCATGCGCGAGATACCGAAAACAGATTCATTGCTGACGATGGCTGACGTAAGCAAGCCACATCAACACGGCTATAGTAGGGAATGAGCTGAACTGTCGCCAAGAGTGGTGCGTTTGGTTCGTTCTTTTAGTGCTTTAGGAAGGTACCGAGGGATGACAGCACAAATCAAAGCAGATGCTGAAAAGCCATGGAAACTAAACTCAGATGATGCGGCTGAAGCGTCACAAAGAGAAATCACATAAGATACGGTTGAATCGCCAACGACTGTAAACGCCGAAGGGTTACGAGCTTGCCCTTCCAACGAAGAGAAGGAGAGTTCGGAAACGAACCGACAAACTTATTTATACATCTGATTAAAAAAAAAAAAACCTTTTACGGGGTACTTCCTGGAGTGGAAGAGGTTCATCAGCAGCAGGAAACAAATCTTGTTGCTATATAAATGTTTTTTGTCAGAGGCGTGCACAGGAGGGGGAGGGGGGGGGGGGGGAGGCACTGCCCCTGCCCCTTTCGGAAAATTTCCTTTTTGTAAAAGAAAACAGCAAACTGCCTCTTTGTGCCGACATTTGCTGGTGCGGCGGTGCCTGATAAAGGGCCAAAAGGCCTTAAAAAAATGCCTAAAAAAGAGCAATAAAGGCTCGAAAAGGACAAAAAAGGCCTGGAAAGAGCAAAAAAGGCTAAGAAATAAAGGTAAAATGAGAGCAAAAATAAATAAACCCAGAAATAAATGTCCACAGGGGGGTCTGTGCACGCTCCTGTTTTTTGCATGTGTTGGTTACTCCTCTTCCAAACCAGACGTACATACACCTACGCAAAACGGCCACAAAAACCAAGCCTGGTAGTATATATTTCGCGCCAGGAAAATATTTCGGAGGGTGCTGGCCAAAGCCTGTTAAAGGGGTCTGGGGAAGTGCTGTTAGCTCGCCCAAGGGTTTCTATACTAAAGCATTTTATGGTATTTCACTTCCGTATTCGGTTTCCGGAGTTTACTTTTTCACACAAATACTCTAGGGGCTTGTTCAGCTAACGACGCGTTTGAGGGGGGGGGGGGGGGGGTCCCCGCACGGAGTTCTTTTCCCGTCTCCCCCCTCCCCCCTCTTTCCCTGCGCTGCTGGAAGTCCGGTAAATAAAAGCGAACTTTGTTAGGGTGTCAGGAATAGAAGCAAACTGAGCAAATTACTTGTCCTTTATGGGCTTTTGTCAGCTTAGGCATTAGAATTTAGGGCGTCAGGTTCGATATGCGTCCTGGTTCCAGCTGAACATCTCTGGCTTCTTATAGATCCGGGTTCAATACTGGTGAATAGAAGTGTATATGTAGGGCTTTGCTCCGGCTGTTTCCCGCCCGATGCACGCGGGTTTCCGCCGGGTACTCCGGTTTCCTCCCTCATGCGGTAAAAAACAAACTGTCATAATGGTGGTACTTCTTCCAGTTAACATCTGACGCCAGGGTATTTGGGTGGGATGGATGCCCCGTCCATCGTCTCTTCCTGTTTTTTATTTCTTAGGTATTTTCAGCGTTTTAGGTGTTTGTTACGAGCCCTTTAAATATCATACTCAAAACCAAAAGGTTTTTATTTAATAGGGAACACTTTGGTTACTGCAATGTAACATAAAAAACTCATGAAAACGCAATAAGAGTCATTTAGGACAAACAGCGTTACAGAAAACAGATAACAAAAAAAAAAAAAAAAAAACATAAAAATTCGGCGGAATCATCACTTTGTATCAATCAAGCACTTTTAATTAGTTCCTCCTCGGCTCCGGTAGACACAAACCGACGCTTATATCATACAGGTACTGTTACGCCGGGCGACTATTCGCTTCAAATAATTTATTGCCTTTTATAATTGGTTATCAAGCTGGGGTGTTTATATATTGCTGGCCGGTTCGCCTAAGGCAGCTTTATGTTGAATAAAAAAAAAAAAATAAAGAGGAAAAAAAAAAACACAAGCCCACGGCTTCGGCTTCCGCACATGATCAAGCTACAGCCCGGTAATTGGTCCAATATTTCAAAACATTATGAGGCGACCGCGAGACATGACCCTTTTTTCCGGGGTGATGGCGATTCATTTTCGGCGACGACGAGAGGCGAAAGGCGGCGGTGGTCAAACTTGCTTCGTAGCTAAAAATTGAGCATGTTGGTGCAAATCGACCCCTCTGAATGGGGGCCTTGTTCCTCATCGACCCCCCCCCCCCCCCACGCCCACCTCTCCTCTTTCGGTGGATGTCAGGGTAGAAAACACTCCTCCTTTGTTCCCTAACTCTGTTACTAATTAGAAAAGGGCGGTAAAAGCAATTCATCATATTCCATTCCAATAGATCAAATTACGTTTTAATTATGTGCCGTCGTTACGTCACGGGTTTTCAAGCAACGGGCAGCTGCAGGCGTTAGGCCTATCGGTTATAGATATAGACAGACAGACGTATAGACAGATTAACGCTTTTGGACAGCTGCTTTTTATCGTAAATTGAATTGGAGCGTGAAATATTTAGCGAAAAAAGCGGGAGAGGGGTGTAAACGATTCAAAAAAAGTCTAAATTCGGCCTAAAACTAGAGTCTCTTAATCATGCCGTTTTTTCTTCGTTGTCGTATATTCTCTGAACGGCAACAATGTTAAAGAAACACGGCGCCAGCGACCTTCTGTCCGACTGTTAACAAATCGTGACTTCTTGGGCGCTTGACCTTCTAGTCAGGGCGCTTAAAAGGACATAACATCTTCCTATTTTTTCGGATCCCACGAAAAAATAGTGTTTGCAGTAAAACAAGAACGACATATTGACACTGTTTTTTGTTTGTTTTTTTATTTTTGATATTTTTAAGCATCGTAAAGGAAAGAGTATGGGTAGTTTGTTTCGAGGAGGTGTGACATGTTCGAAAACAGACTTTCCGTATCTGGATAGAAGCGGTGCACCTTTTAAACATCCGCCATTCATGCAGAATGTTTTCGAATGAAAGCCAGCGTGCACCCGTTTAGAAAGTTTTACCGTAAAAACACTAATGGCAACCGCGTGAAATGGGGCTCCAATTTTAGAAATCAGCGTAAAAAAATAATTGGACTTTAAAGAAGCAAACGTCCGACGAAACGTTTCAATGTTAAAAGTTAAAAGATAGCGCCATACCACGAACCGCACTTAACAACTTGATTGAAATTCAAGTACCTTAGCTGAAAAATAGTTTCCTTCAATTTAATTAGCGTTTTGTTCCCATTAGACATACGCACCCTTCACGATATCATTTCAATTTAACCTTTTTTTTTATTAAACCTACCATCCCCCCCCCCCCAAACAGTGGTATATCTTTATTTCACCCTTTTCCCCTTCTATAGTTTGAAGTTCAGTTTTACATAGTTCAGCTACCCTTCCCCAATCGTTCTCTCTTAACCCAATATTGTGGTAGGGAATTCATGCTTAAGGGCGTGAATGTCGAAAGCAAGGGCATTAGCGCCAACCTTAGTCACAATGCAGTGGTCCGGGTTGCCACACATTAAAATGATAAACCCGGCGTCGGACTGAGTTCAGTTTTTAACGTCTGCACAGCAGTAAAAACAAAACGGCGAAGGGGAGGGAGAGAGCAATATTTTTGAATAGGTTTACAGAGTTTGGGATTGAAGAACCCGCCTACATAAACATGTTGCTGGTTCGACCCCGTCGCACATAGATGACGGCACAGGTTCCGCTGTTGATTTTCTGGTCACACCGTGCTCTAGGGAAAAATTACTTCGATACTGCGCCTAGTTTATTAGCTTTCCTCAGTTCTAGACACTTTTAAAAGCATATTTTCGTCAACTGGCAACGTCATTAGGGGCAGCCATATTGTTTTCCCTTTGAGATGGATTTCCATTAGGTAAAACGGAAAGAGGAAAACAAGACAAACAGCGAAAATTATACACTGGAAATAACGTAGTACAGTATGCCACCTTTGTGCACTTACGTTTCGTCGGAGTGGCATGACCCGGATTCGAACTGGCAACCCAATTTGTGCCCAGCTCCTGACATCGCGCCTTTATCACTACGGCCACTCCTCCACTAGCATAAAGATGACTCACAGAACCCATTATTAAGATCGCAGCAGTGACCAGGCATTCGATCGAGAATTCTGGCCACCGTAGGTAGAAGGAAGAACAGGGTGGCGTTCAAAAGCTCATGATGAAATTCCCTGATTTTTTCAGGTTTTCCAGACCAATAGAGCAGTGACACGACGTAGTATTATTGTATATAACTCTATGCTGGAGCCTTAATGGGTTAGCTGCAAGGGGCACTGCAGAGAGAAACAGAAGGGCGTCATACTGAAGCCGATGCTGTGAAGAGTGATTTCTTAGACCTAAAAAGCGCGATTTTTTGTTGTTGGAGAAAACAACGTGATTTTAAGCCTAAGAAATCCGCTCTTCCGTTGTTTTTCCCTCCATTTTTATGTAGTGCACCTTGTAGTTATGCCCTCCAAAACCCATACTGGCGCCAATCTGGTGCCAATATGGCGGCAAATGTCACTGCTCTACACTAACACTTTTCCCTTATTTTTTTTGGTCGAAGGAAGGTGCAGTACAGGACAATTTCTTTTTTTTTTTTCTACATTTTAATCAAATCGCAATAACTGTAGAGCAGTGACATTTACCGCCATATTGGCACCAAATTGGCACCAGTATGGGTTTTGGAGGGCATAACTACAAGTTGCTCTACATAAAAATGGAGGGGAAAAAACAGGAAGAGCGGATTTCTTAGGCTTAAAATGACGTTGTTTTCTCCAACAACCAAAATCGCGCGTCTTAGGTCTAAGAAATCACTCTTCACAGCATCGGCTTCAGTATGACGCCCTTCTGTTTCTCTCTGCAGTGCCCCTTGCAGCTCACCCATTAAGGCTCCAGCATAGAGTTATATGCAATAATACTACGTCGTGTCACTGCTCTATATCACATTGCTTTGCTAAATCAAAAATTGCACTGCCCTAACTAGTATTGGTAAAGAGTAGGAAAAAGGGCACAATATGAACAACGTCCCACATTACTTACGCCTGAGGAGAAATGCTTTATCAGAAATGAAACAAAAAGGAAATGAAGTTTTAACTGAAATAGAGTAAAGGTTTTAGAAGTAAAAACTTAAATCCGATTTACCTATTCTTTGTAGGTGAAAGATTTTCCGAAAAAGGTTCAAATTCCCTGATTTTCGGTAAATATTTTTCAAATTCCCTGATTTTTCCCTGAATTGTCCAGTTTCTCCAGGTAGAACGCCACCCTGAAGAAGGAAGAATTCTCGTATGAATTCTCGGTCGAATGGAACCCTGGTCACTGCTGTAATCTTAATAACGGGTTCATTGAGTCATCTTTATACTAGTGGAGGAGTGTCCGTAGTGATAACGCCGCCACGTCAGTGATCTGGGAAGGAATAGGGTTGCCAGTTCGAATCCGAGTCATGCCACTCCGACGAAACGAAAGTGCATAAAGGTGGATTACTGTGCTACGTTATTTCTTGCGTATGATTTCTCGTGTATTGTTTTCCTCTTTACTTTTTATTCCATCCTGCAGTTTAGTATAATCCATGTTTCTACAAAACAACGTAGTGTCAATTGGAAAGTAGCAGTGACTTTTCGACACTAATTTCGCTCCTAGTGCAGCGGTCAGGCAGTTTATTGAACGACACGATACGTTTCAGGAAGTAATTTATAGGAAGGCTAATTATGTAACATTAATATTTATCCGATGCATTTTTGTTTCCTGTTGAGTTTATTCTTTGAAGATCGAAAGCACCTGATTGGCTGAGTGTTAACTTCCACAATCCGCATGCGTAAACAAAAATACGAAGAAAAAAAAGCACTGATACCGTCGTATACACCGGTCGAGCGTGTTATGGTAAGATTTACGACACCACAAAATCATAACACTAAAAACAAACTTACAAGGTTTTGCTTGCACACACGAATTGGACGATTATGTCGTAAAAATTAAGCTCGGTTAAATTTGCTGTTGTGTATAAAAGCAAGATTTGCTCCACAACCACCACCACCACCACCACTAGTTACTCGATCAGACCGTTTCAAGTCGCCGGGACCGATTTTCAAACACGTTTCAGCTTTTAATCTCGCGTGTTGAGGCGTGAAATTACATGATTTTGAGCTTGTTTCTTTTAGTTCTTTTTTTATTATTATTATTTTTTTTCTTCCCAGTCGTTCTCTTTCTGGTTCACAGCGAAGTAATTTAACCTAAGTGTAATTACTGGCTGCAATTTTCGCCTGGCAGTTTGATTACACGGGATTTTTTTTACACACTCGAATTTTCTTTTCACGAAGGCTGTCAATTATTAAACGAAACAAAAATCATCGCCAAGACGTAATTATTCCTGACACCTTGGCTTAGAAAATTACCAGAACCAAGGGGGAAAAAAATAGGGCTTTGAAAAGGGAAAGAGAATGTTTTTAGTATTAGTGTTTGGCATTTCGAGTATCCTTTTGTGTGAAATGTTGAAATGAATTGGTTTTTTTTTCTAATACGGTAATAATAACTGCTGAGAAAAAATGTTTTATAGCGAGCTTATAAGCAGAGCTGTTGCAGAATCTGCCTAAGATGATTAGGGAAAGTATATCCATGATCTGTTTCTCCTGTTTAAGAAATCATGGGGGTTTCTGGAAGAGCTGGAAATTTGTTTATGATGTAGCAAAACAAAAGACTCCATGGGGTCACATCTACTCGAGCTTGTACACCGTTGCGTTGAATGGGACGCAAATAACTCACCGGGGGGCCGGGGCCCCCCATTTGACGGTCCCTCGTTGTATGAAGCTATAGTGTCCATGGCCTATCTTGAGGTCGCCCCAGAACGACACAGATAATCAATTGTATATTTTAAGTAGCAGAGTGCCTTGTTGATATCCACGATGGTTACAAAAACAATGGCGGCCGTCGATTAAAGCCGCTCCCTCCAGGAAGACGTAGCCGCTCATAAAATACCTTCAGGACTCAAGATTGGCCGCGTACACAATAGATGGTCTGATGGCTAGCATGAGGGTCTCACGCGTCAGAGGACCAAGGTTCGAAACTGATCTCAGACACTCCTGGAATGTTTGGCAAGAGATGGACCTGCGATAAACATAAACATAAACTTACTAAGACTGGATCAAAACTGTACGGCCACATAACTGCACCAATGTAATCAAACTGGTTCTAGAAAATGACTAACACATGTAGTTTGAAATTAGACCATGCAACAGTGGTTAATCCTCCATATTATTAATTAGCTCTTCATTTTGTATATGTCGGACCTGAGTCCAAGTTTTGGTAGTGTAAAAAATCCAAAGTTTGCAGATGATGCAAAACTCTATAATCGAGTGGGGAGTTCTTTGGGAACGCATGATTTTCAAGATGCTTTAAATTATGTAACAACTTGGTCTGGTTATTTGGCATCTGCCTTTAAATTTTAGTAAATGTGAAATTTCTCAACTAGGGAAAAAAAAAACCGTCACTATGTTTATTCTGCGAATAACGCAAAGTTTACTGATAATCCACAAATTAAGGATCTTGGAGTTTGGCTAGACCGAAACCTCAAATCGACTTTGCACTGCAATAAGGTCGTGGCAACTGCTGGCATCCGTGCCTTTATGATCCCACGCTGTTGTGTCTCGGGTGACCAACAAACGATGGCATGGGCGTTTCGGGTTTTTGTGAGGCCTATCTTGGAGTATGCTTGCCAGGTGTGGTCGCCTCGCCTAATAAAAGACATTAGGCGTGTTGAGTCGCTCCAGAGATCATTTAGCAAGAGGATGCCTGGTTTGCGTGATTTGCCATACGAAGAGCGCCTCAGGCGAATTAATCTTGAATTGTTGGTATTGCTCCGAATCAGGGCCGATTTATGCATGACATACTCCATCATAAGAAATGGCGCTGGCTCTTGTCTTAATTTTCTTTTCAACGTCCGTGGAAATGATGGGACTAGGGGACACCCTTGGAAGCTGGTTGTCGGTCACGCCAGGAAGGATTGTCGTAAATACTTTTTTTTCCTTGCGCGTGGTTGGTCCATGGAACGCCTTACCGGAGGAGGTTGTTTCTTCAACTTCCCTGCAGGTTTTTAAACACAAACTAAAATCTGTAGACCAGCGTAAGTTCCTTAAGGTTCCCTAGGGCTTAGGGCGTGGAACTGGAAGACATTCTAAACTATTGGATTTTTTACCCGTTCTTAAATTAGGGACTGGTGTTAGCGGACCTCACCGTGCCTTCCAGTTCCTGTGTTGGGTTATTGGTCCCTACACAAACGTTACTATTATTTATTTATTTATTTCATAGTACATTGTTGATATAATCATTGTAAATATTTACAAAAACAAGCCTAGAGCTCAGGAACGAAGAAAAAACTCGAAACTTACAGCTTAGGACTGGGCTATTACAGAAAAAAAAATCGTCCCTGAACATCGTTGAGTTCATGTTAGTCACAGTAGGTATAGCGTTTAAGGGAAGTAGCTTAAAACAGAATGTGAAATCCTTTTGTGTGCCGATCAGTATTAGGGGAGGTGTTCGATCCACTTTCGTGACATTCAGGGTTTCCTGCCAATATAATGGGCGTGGTTCATTAGCGCACGCTAAAACCAGTATATCGGTAAATTTTTGTATTTTGCGGATTTTTGGAACTAATTATACTAATACTAAGAGCGTTTACACAAAACTTTCAAAGCTGAAATCCTATCAAAGTATGGACATCAACCTAAAACCAAAAATAGTGACGTCATTCCCTAAGAAAAGTGCCCACGCAGCACAGAAGATAGGCTACATACACGAGGCAACTCTGAACAAGGGTGAAAATGATATTTGTGTTAGTGCAGAGGCAATAACGTCACATTATTATAGAAAGCTCTATGCTGGTGCCAGTAATTTGGCTAGCTGCAAGGGGCACTGGATAAACATGGATGGGGGAAAGAATGGCGTCTTACTGAATCCAATGCTGTTAGAGCAGAATTCTTAGGCATAAATGCGCCATTTTTTTCGATTTGTTCGCATTTACTGATATTTTCAGCAAGTGGAATTTTTCTTGTCCGATTTTCCACTGTGCAGCATAAGGGATCGTAAAAAGAAAAAAGCGCCGTTGTTTTCCCCTCCATTTTAATCTAGTGCACTTTGTAGCTATCTCTCCAGACGCTAGCTCGTATGGTGCTCGCTGCTATATAGAGCAGTGACACGACGTAGTACTATTGTATACAACTGTATGCTGGAGCCTTAATGGGTTAGCTGCAAGGGGCACTGTGGAGAGAAACAGAAGGCCGTCATACTGAAGCCGATGCTGTGAAGAGTGATTTCTTAGACCTAAAACGCGCGATTTTTGTTGTTGGAGAAAACAACGTTATTTTAAGCCTAAGAAATCCGCTCTTCCGTTGTTTTTCCCTCCATCTTTATGTAGTGCACCTTGTAGTTATGCCCTCCAAAACCCATCCAATCTGGAGCCAATATGGCTGCAAATGCTCTATAGCTTGGTTCCGTTTAAGGGTTTTTATTTATTAATTTTTTCTATTTTAAATCCATTTTTTTAACCCTTTAATGCCTACACTGATTGATGCATTTTTTTTTAAAGTTGGGTCAGTCGTCGGATCCGAGCCGGCATTGACTTGGTTTGGCGACAAGTCGGACGACGTTGACCACCGAACAGTTGCGGCTCGCTTGGCTTGGCTCTGGGTCCCCGGGGACCCTTCACAAAGCTCGCATTGCGCATTGGGACTTACGCCCTCTCCAGACAGAAGAAAGTTTCTTTCGAAGCGATGCGTAACTACGTGCCTACAAGGTCAAAATTACTGCAATCGTATGGTTGAAGTCTTTTTTTATATACCATACTACGTCGCCGTGGGACGGGAGCAGCCAGTCTGATTAGGACTTTAGTTTTTTTTACCGTTCTATAGCCGACCAATGCAGCCGTCGACCATGTTACTTTTTAAACTCCTTTCGATCTTAGCCAAACAATCGCTCGGTGCTTGCGTAAGAGCAAACATGTCTCAGGAAAATGCTTTAGTAAGATTAATAATGATTAGACTGCATGAGGAAGATCATAGAGGCTAATAGTGCCTGGAAACTGATACTGCGATTGCGGATAATGCGGCTTTAATCGAGGAAATACCGACCTTAAGAGTACGGATTAACCTCTGGGGGAGCAGAAAATCAGCCGTGATTAACGAGTTGTGTGTATCCCCCCTTCTGATGCTTGGACTCTGTAAATAATGGCTCTCGCAGGCCTAACATCCGGTTCTGTGCGTTGCCAACCCATCGCCTCCCACCCTTCCCTGGATGCATCAGCAAAGCTCAGATTCTTGTGATGCCTCAAAGCGTATTATTATTCCAATAAGTCTTTTAAAAAAAACAGCACACCAGAATCATTAGGGTAATTGCTGTAATTTTCACGGTGTACCGACGACAAGCGAGGTAAGAGGCCCATCGTTGTTGGCTGATGGTTGTTGTTGGATTATACGAACGGAGAAGAGAGAAAAACGTGAATCTTTGATGGACAGGGTGGTAATGGCAAAATCTGTAGAAAACGGGGGAAAAAAAGGGTGTTTCCAGAGTTGGTTTCTTCACGCGTTTTCTTGACGGAAAAACGGCTCAACTAGATTCTAATTTGACCACTTGACGGAGCCGTGTACGTTTGGGTTAGAAGGTTAAGGATTTCTGACGTGGCCTAGCATAATTTGTTAGTCAAACGAAACGATACATGGGCAGAAACTAATTTTTCTTTCTGGCCTGCCAGCGAGAATACACTCTGAAGAAGCTGTGGAGAATTGAATTTGCACGTCAATTTGTACCAGGGCATCCTTCACACGATTTGTAGAGTACACTGCCTGTTTGTGTACTATGCACTGTGTGCTACTAGTACACAACTCGTGTGGAGGCTGAGGTGGTACACAGTGGTGTATGTCAATGCACAGTACTTTGCAATGTAAACTATAATAACAAATATGCTTGATGATTCAAAAGAGCTTAACGGTAGTGATCACGAAATTGTAAGGATTCAAATAAGCAGTGGCCATGATGGCTTCCGAAGGTGACGTACTGTACGTCATCGGTGGAAACTGGAAAATTGTAGGGAGTCAATACCGTATGCGTTAAAAGGGACTTAGCTGTAAGCCCAACAAGCAACTCACTGTCTGACAACTTAAAATGTCCAAAGACTGACAGTAATGTTCTCATCGCGACACGGTATAAAATCAAATAAAAACAATATTTCTGCCCCGTATAGGGCAGTGACACGACGTAGTATTATTGTATATAACTCTATGCTGGAGCCAGTTACTGGGTTAGCTGCAAGGTGCACTGGTGGGGGAAAAGAAGATCGTCTTACTGAAGCCAATGCTATTAGACTGGATTTCTTAGGCCTAAAACGGGCGATTTTTGTCGATTTGTCGGCAGTTGCAGACATTTTTAAGCAAGTGGAATCTTTATTTTCCGATTACAACCTCGTGGCATAAGGGGTTGGAGAAAACAACGGTTTTTTAAGCCTACGAAAACCGCTCTCAAAGCACTGGCGTGACTAGAAGTGCCGTTGTTTAACCCACCATTTCAGTCTAGTGCCCCTTGCAGGTATCTCTCTTGCAGCCAATATGACGTCACTTGACGCTGCTATATTGTTAATGGGTAATCAACGAGGTACATAAAAAACCATAGCTGGCAATGCCAGTTAGTAGACGAACTGACATTGCCAAGAATGGTTTTTGCGTCCTGTTGGTGGCCACAAACCAAAAGGGGCAGAAATATTGATTTTATTTGTTTTTAGACAACATCGTGTCTTTGATGGGAAGACCGTTGCCGGGTTTTGGACCTTTTAACCACTCGCCCATCTTTGTCTTCATACAAAGGCAATTTCTTTTTGTTTGCGATGAATTGTCTTCTGACATTAGTAACAGCATATCATGCACGATCGACTTGAGCAGGATCAAGCACCAACTCAAAGACCTCACGAAATTCGCTTCATCCAAAAGGAACATTAACCCCAAAAAAAAGGGGAAAATTCTTAAATTCGCAGAAGTATTACGCCGGCTGTCACTCATCCTTTCAAATAAAAAAAATAAAAAACGCAAGACCACTTTCTCGCCGGAAATCTCCTTTTTTGGGGGGCGTAATAATGATCCACCACAATATATTGCGGCCGTTTGCTTATTATTTGTCATGCTCTTTCATAACCTTCACTTTTCACACCCCGTCTTCAATCTTTTATATTGCTTTAAAAAAAAAAAAAAGACGTATTTTTCTTTTATTTTATTTTACTTAGGGACTTCTTCTTCCCTTTTTATTATTACTTCTTTCTTGAACAGAAAGACTGAAAGCCGCATGCAGGAGCGCAATTATGTGATTATATACTATTCACCGACGCCAGATGGCGTGTCAGTCGACGTTGTTGGCGCGAAAAATTCCTAACACTCGCTTCGCTTTCGCCCCCGGTAACAAGTAAGCGAATCAATCATACTTCTAATAAAGATATTACAACAATGAAAGGATAAGTAAGAGGCGGATGGGAGGGGTTTTTGGAAGGGGCGATTTGAGGTGGGGGGAGGAAGTGAGGGTGAAGCGCGTGTGACTTCGGGCGACCATCTTGTCTGTTATGAGCTACGTCACCTGCGGCTGAAGGGCGCATGCGTAAAACTACGATTCGTCCTTGCCGCCACCGCTTTGCCGCTCACCGCCTGTACCGACAGATTAGAGAGAAGGTGCACCTCGTACTCCGTAATTATGACGCGGTCCATCACTCGATACATCTTCATCTCGCTGCCAACGAGATTCGTCACGAGTTTTCACGCACCTTTCCCGTCGGTCGTCTCGTCTCGGCCGGCAATTCGTGAAGTTAAGAGTTTTGAGAGCTCAAGGCGCCAACTCCTCTCGTCGCTGTTGGAATAATTCTGTTTCTTTCTCAGCCACTTGCTGTTCCTTCTGACGCAATTTTGTAAGGCGTTGATGTAACACTGTGAAGACACTGCGCATCGACAGTGTACACATCACTGTTTACCAGTTTAGTCTCCACGTGAATTCTATCCTTGCCCAACACTGTGCATGTTGAAAAAGCTTTGGAAGTATGCAAATATTTGGTGTTATAATGTTGTTACTGTCTAATAGCAACATAAAGCAAACAAATTTCACTTTATTTTTAAAGACGGTGCAGTAATTGCTGCCAGTGCAGTCAACATGTTGCGCACAATTGATGGATGTGCAATATGTTGTAAACTGCAGTATATAAAAGAGATATATAAAAGTAGTAAAACACTTTACATTATGGCAATGACTGGTCACCTTGACGGTGTCGTTAAAATAGCATATTTGGTAAAAATATGAGTGGACGTGGAGAAACGGCAGGGAAAACGACTTTCCCTGCAGTTTCGCTACTTCCACACACGTTTTTGCCGAATACGCCATTTTATTGACACCGTCACGGAAATGGCAGGGAAACGGCAGGGAAAGTCGTTTTCCCAGCCGTTTCGCCACGCCCACAACACATTTTTGCCAAATATGCCATGTTAACGCAGAAAGGCTTTAGAGAAAGCTTTGGAAGTAAAACAAAAATATTGTGTTATTGTAGGTGCCAGTGCAGTTGGCGTATTGCAACCTTTCAACCATGTCACCCCACTTGATAGTCAGATAGGCTACCACAAGATAAAGGTGAAAGTAGGCAATCAGCATAAAGAATTTCCTTGTGAAAATCCAAGAACAACAACCTGAGAAAGAATGAAAAGATCTTACCTTTATCTTGTAGCCTAGACTGGGACTCGAACCTACGACATCCTGCTTATGCCCCGGAACCTCTAGCCCAGTTGGGACAGTTGTCTTTTCTTCCTTTGTTAGGTAAGTCTGTCTTGTATTTTCACAAGGCCAGTGTCTTGACATCTGTCAGCAGTATCTGTTAAGAATGTCTTTGATTAACCGGCACCCATTCTCTAAAGTGAATATATATATATATATATATATATATATATATATATACATTGGCTTTGTTTTGCCTCTGTATATATTTAAACCATGCGCAACGGCTGTTTGCCGTGACGTCACCACGAGTTAGCCAATAACGAATGAGAACAACGGCTGTTTGGCCGGCTGATTGGACTAGCCCAGTCACGTGATATGCACGTCACAGCAAATAGCCATGGCGCGTGGTATAATTAAACTGTTAGTAAGTCGACTGGCCTTGTGAAAATACAAGATAGACTTATCTAACAAAGAATTTTATTTAATTTTTTGGTTTGTTTTGCTTTTGTATATCCAGATACTTTCGAACTGTTGGTAAGCAAACTGGCCTTGTGAAAATACGAGACAGACTTATCTAGCAAAGGAAGAAAAGACAGCTTCCCCGACTGGGCTTGAGCTTCCCAGCACAAGTAAAATATCCTTGGTGCGAATCCCAGGCTACGCGTGCACTCTGACTATCTTTTCATTCTTACTCAGGTTAGTGTTCTTGGATTCTCACAAGGCGTTAATGCTGACTGCTTGATCTTACCTTTATCTTGTGGTAGCGACATTTGTTTGGTCGATTAAACAATATTTTGGCATATTAAACAAAAACAGCATTAACACACAATTTTCGCGGATATAGTCGCAATACTTTTTCAATTCTAAAAGGATTTGTCAACCTTTACTTTGTGATTTATTCTTTATTAAAGAATTATTGGCATCGAAAGAAAAGAAAGTTCTACATTTTTGGTTTGCACTGCGGAAAATTATACTGCGTACAGAATTATCATATTTCCACATTTCATGTCCCAATTACACTTCCCGATAAATGAAAAAAAAAGTTAAAACAAAAATTCATGGTGCTGTTCATTTTAATAAACAAAAAATGTTATATCACACAAACAAAAATACCCATCACTTTTTATCACTTTACTTTCAGCACTCAAAAACAGTTGTTGTGGGTTTGGTAAAAATAGTCACTACTCGTTTAACCAGAGTCGTTTGTCAGAAAGGCTTAGTTAATAGAGACATCTAAACTTGAGAAGGTAGAGGTTGAATAAAAATAAGAATAGTCAGCTCACGAAGGCATTAGGCAGGCAAAAAATATAAAACTACAAAAGGCATCACTGCACACTGGTCGTGGATTACGAGGGCGCATGTACCCACATGATACAGACAGGGTCTTCTGATTACCCACCGGGGTCTACATGTAAGGAGGCCCACAGACAATTTCGAGCCAGATGCCCCTTCAGACCTCTGGGCGTTCCCTGGGGATACTCCTCAAAGCGGTACAAGGCAGCTAAAAAAAAGTACGTACCAATGCTTTTTTAGCTGGCACAATGTGTTATTTTAGCCTGCTTTGTGACGATCCCCATGTATGAAACACTGATACTTTGAAGAAAGGGGGGAGGGATTGAGGCTTCATGGCACGTCGATAGCTAGATCATTAGCGTTAACCTCAGTCACAGCGCAATGGTCCGGATTACAACTACGCCACACATTACAGAAATGTATGTTAAACAAACCCCCCCAAAACTTTGAAAGTTACGAATCTGAATCTTGAGGTATATGGTATATGCACTCATATCTCGTCTTATCTTTATATTTCTCTAGGGCAGCCCCCTGTATATGGCCGGTTTTGTAGAGCACTGTTTTGATTTCCCGTTTGCAAGAAAATACTGTGATTTCCCGAGAGCAGTCGCTCAAGCATTCATTAGATTTAGTTAGATCCAGAGTTAAGAGACATAGAGGCCTAGATCCCCACTACGGATTTCAACGGAATAAAGATTATCGAGATTCCTACTACGGATGTCAATAGAATACGGATTATCTAGATTCCCACTGCTGACACTCACGCACTCACATACATGTGGATTCCCGTTAGCAGTCGCGCAAGCTTTCATTAAATTTAGTTAGGTCCAGGGTCCCGACATAGAGCCTTCGATCCCGTTTGCATGAAAATATTGTGGCTGGAAAAAAAACATGACGTCATCAGTACTGTGCCTCTTTGATGAAAAGTTCGAATTACTTATACGGGCAGTTCAATAGTTAGCAGTATACGACTTCAATATTCAGCAGTGGGAATCTCGGTGATCTGGCGACACACACTCACACACACAAACAAACAACCAAATATTATGAACGTAGTTATATAGATTGGTTGGGTTTAAAACTGGGTGTATGCGTTCAGAGGGGCTCTGTTGGTGAGGGAGGCTAACTATTGTGGGTTAACGCTTCTCTCCAGCCTTCAATAACTCCAAGTCTAAGAACCACAAAAGCATTTACGGGAGGATTAGTAGTTCTGCCTCGTGTTCAGGATGAGTCTCTCTTTCCGGAGATCGCCTGTTTCTTCCTCTACCTAGTTCCGGTCATTCGTATCTCCCTCCCGCTTCCCCCCTTCCCTGACTCTCCAGCCCCTTCCGGTCAAGGGACCCTAGATTTCCGCAATTGGTCATCGATCTAAGAACGCAGTAATTACGGGCAAATCCACCCAGGCCGCAAAACACTAGACTCAGGAAATGATGCTTCAGTCCGAGGGTTATAAAAGTGTGTAGCCAAACAATAATAATTGTTATTTACGCCGCCATTTTGCGGCCGCTCTCCAAAGCCACACTTGCTGGATGTTCTGAGACGCGGGTGCATCCGTCTTCGGCTGGTTGGAGAGGAATTCTTCGTGATGCCCCGACTCTTAGGAAACTTTTCAGCAGTAAGTTTGATGAGAGCGCTGCTAAATTTACCAGACTCATCATTTTTCTACAGTGAAACGTAACCAAAGGATCACACGAATTCGGGTATTAAAGGAAAAAGTTGCAATTTTTACTTGCATGTCCTACATTTTCACTGTATTTTGCACGCCAAAAATGCTAATATCCGTTGTCCAGGGATTATTTTACTAATTTGGGGTGGCGTTCCACCTGGAAAACCGGTATTTAAAACCGGCAAAACCGGGAAAATTCAAGGAATTTGAAAAATACTTACCTATAATCAGGGAATTCGAAAAAACGTATCTATAATCAGGGAATTTGAAAAAAAACGTACCTATGATCCGGAAATTTGAAAAATACTTACCTATAATTAGGGAATTTGAAAAATACTTA
>JAHWFP010131845.1:0-28174 GCA_023313725.1 Lithobius niger | reverse complement strand
TAAGACGTTGTAATGGTTCAACTGCTGTCGCATAGTCACTGATGAAACGTGCACAGTACTTAGTCAGGCCCAAAAGGCTACACAGTTCCGTTGTGTTTTCTGGCCGCGGTGCTTCCACAACGACATGTATTTTGTCCTTCGGCAATGCAATTCCTGCTGGCGAGAGAACCAGTCCAAGAAACTTTATTCTTGACACTCCAAATAAGCACTTTTTCTTGTTTAGTGTTAGACCTTTTGTTGACAAGACAGTCAGCACTTTGCGTAGTCTTTCGTTGTGTTCTTTGGTATTTTTTCCATGTACTGCAATGTCATCAGATACATTTTTCGTTCCTTCAGTTTCTTGCAGTACTTGTTCGATGATTGCTTGGTATTCTTCAGACGCGGTAGCTACCCCAAAACCAAGACGTTTGTATCTGTAGATACCGTTATGTGTCGCAAAGACTGTCAGGCCGCGTGACTCAGGTGCCAGTTCAATCTGGTGATAGCCTAGGTTAAGATCAAGTTTAGAAAACACTGTTGATCCACTCATTGACTCAATTGTTTCGTCAATTGTTGGAATAGCATGCCTTCTTCTCACGAGGGCTTTGTTCACTTTATCTAGGTGCAAACAGAGACGTACCGTTTCACCTTTTGGCACAACCACCAACTTGGCTTTGCACTGTACTGGTCCTTTGACTTTTTCTAGTACATCCAATTTAATCAGGCGTTGAATTTCTTGTTCAACTTTTGGGCGCAAATGAAATGGAATTCTGCATGGGAGATCAGTGTTTATGTCTGCCTCTGGGTTGACAGGCAGTTTCAACTGAAAGTCCTTGAGTTTACCTAGCCCATGGAATAAGTGTTCATATTTAGTCAGGATGTTCGAAAGTTCTGCATCAATCCCTGCTGTAGCTGTTGTAAAATTCGTGTGTAGCAGATTGTCAGTTTTTCGTTGCAGCACACCCAAGGCAATAGCTGATTTGCGAGATAAGAGATTTGGCCCATTTTCAATATCCACAACCGTAATATTTGTTTTAATTACCTTTCCGTTTGCCTCTAATTCTGCTTTAAATGTTCCCAACGTTTTCACTGGCGTTTCTACTCCATAGGGATAAACTCGTGTGGTTGTCTTTTCGAGCAATGTATCTGAGCTAGCTGCAATTTTTTCCCAAGCACACCTAGTTGTAGTGTCAGTTGTTGTCCCAGAATCGATCAACATTGGTGTAGATACCTTGTTGATTCCCACTAAAATGTCTTCTTCCATTCCCTTTGGCATGGCAAAAACGTATTCGTCGGAAGAATCACTATAGTTTTCATTAAAATCTGCTCTAGGGTGTTGCTCTGTGTGTAGCGAGCGAACTTTATTTTCAGTGTTTGATTTGGCTGATTGTTTTGAATTTGATCGTTCACCACCTTTGGCTTGACTTGAAAGACACACTTTGGCCAGATGATTTAATTTTCCGCATTTGTGACACTCTTTACCCATCGCAAACTTACACTCACGTGATTTATGTCGGTCACTACCACATCTCAGACACGATGCGTTTTCGCGTATGGGGGCCGCCATCTTGGTTGTGGTTTGGCCGTCGACTTGCTCGCGATCGTTGCGCCCTCTGTGTTGTGGAGAGTATTTTGGGCGCGTGTCGGCCTTCTTAGCGCGAAGTGCACATGCGGTATCAATTTCATTGTCCTTTGTTGTCTCCATCAAATTAGCTTGTTGTTCACTCGTCTCAACTGCTCGCGCAATTTTGAGTAAATTGTCTAATTTTATTTCGTCTTCTCGTAAGAATCGACGCAACAATCTTGGGTCACGTACCTTGTCTAAAACTTGGTCACGGATGTTTTCGTCTTCTTTGTCACCATACTTGCATGTTAATGCGAGGTGTTGTAGCTTAGTCACAAACGAGTCCATTGTTTCGTCTTGCCTTTGTTTAGCTTTACGAAAAATCACTCGAGCAAACGCTGTGTTGGCTTTAGGCGCGAAATGTTTTGTAAGGGTTTCCTCGGCTATTGCGTAGCTGTCATCATCTTTTGTCAATGTTTTAAAGATGGTGCGTACCTCCAGACTAGCTAGGTGTAGTAGCAGGGCTTTCTTTTGTCCGTCATCCGTGATCGCTAATGCCGTGATATAGTAGCTGAAGCTTTCAATCCAAATCTTCCATCTTTCTCCTTGATCATTACCATCATTCCATCATTCCATCATTCCATCATTTCGGTACTGCGGGTATATTTAGAGCCGCTATCCTCGTCGCCAGATGTACTGTATCGTGTTGAATATAGCTCGTAGTTGGAGCTTAGAAGAAAGCACGTGTGTACTCCATTAACAGCATCAGAAAAACCACCTCTTTTTATTGACTCACACGGTGTCGCCACCGTCTACATATAGTAAAGCTGCATCATGCAGCCCTAATCATTTTATCTGGACATGATAATTGGGAGGTGTTTAGTGATGCGTCGTTTCATGTGGACACACAACTTAGGGGCAATGGTGTTTTGATCCCAACGCTGAAAATTGAGCGACGTCGCCAAGTGACTGCTGTAACGTCGAGCAGGATGTGCGACTCGATTGCAATTTCGGTTGCACTTGATGTAGCTGATGAAGCTGATGTAGACCTTCCATCATTTGCGATTGTGACGGACTCGCTGTCCAGCATTGAGATGTTGCGTCGGTCTTGTGCCCTTCTGGATGTGGCTAATCCTTTAGTTTATACGATGGGGTGGAAGCTTTGGACAGCTATGCAAACCAAGACTGTGTCACTACGATGGGTTCGTGCCAATGCTAGCAATCATGGCAATGAGATAGCAGACGGTGTAGCGAAACAGGCGTGTGAGTGTGGAGTACCTGCTGTGAGGCCTCTTCTCTCGGCGCGCATGAGAAAGCAGCTGGTGCGAAAGTGGTACCTGCAACAGCGACAGACAGTGGACTGCAGGGATTGCTTTTTCGTATCCATCCAACCTATTCCACGTGGTCTGTTATGGACAAACTAGCGGAGTCGCTCGCTTCGCTAGCCCATTCCGCGTCGTCTCACTCCCCTTCCCTCCCCCCCCCCCGGTCTCGCCCCCCCCTCATTAAGTTGCCGTTCGGTCGGTAGATGGCATCGTATGTTAGCGCTGCTGGACGTTGCGTTCTGGGCGCAGCTACTATCTCAGCGGGCCTTGGCTGCTACTGTTATAATTTGCCGTTCCGTCGGTAGATGGTATCGTATGTTCGCGCTGCAGGACGTTGCGTTCTGGGCGCAGCTACTATCTCAGCGGGCCTTGGCTGCTACTGTTATAATTTGCCGTTCCATCGGTAGATGGCATCGTATGTCCTGCTTGCTGCTGCTGGCTGCGCTGCAGATGCAGATGACTGCTTCGTATGTCCTGCTTGCTGCTGGCTGCGCTGCAGATGCAGATGACTGCTGCTGGCTGCTTTGTGTAATTATATATATAGATTAACTTTCCGTGATGCACAGCTGCTTTCAAGGCGGCGCACGGGACGTTCCCTGCTCCGTGAGCATCAGTTTAGGTTTGGGTTTATGAGTACACCCCTTGTGCGAAGAGTGTGAGCAAGATGTTATCCCAGAGCACATCTTGCTGATCTGCCCGAAACACAGGCTCCACTGACGGCGTATGGTAGCCTGGTTTATAGTTTTAGATCAAACTAAGGTCGCAATTGGCAGCTGGAAACGATGCAATGGCGTATTTAATTCGCAGATGAAGGCTTTCAGAGCTGAGCTGAATTGTTTCAAAGTGGACAACAACAATCACTGATGAGCACGAGGTTGATCATTGCTATCTGGCAAAGTAGTCGTCAACAATGAAACCTCTCTAAGTGAACACAATACACTAATGAGGCATTGTTAGGTCGCCGATTTACTCCCTTCTTCTCCCAAAACAGAAACGGTGCATACTGTGATTTCAGCCACTGGATGCGCTGATTGAGTGAGTGAGGCCAACAAAAATCAGCGTTTGTAAGCCAGTGTTCAAGGTTGGCGGTCGGGGGGGGGGGGGTGATGTTCCTTAATTACATCCTTTTCAGTCCGCTTAGTAGGATCCAGAAAGAAGACAACTCTTATTTGCTTAAGTGTGTCAGGAAAAGTGGGTCTGTAAACTTAATTCATGACCGGACCTGTGCTTAGCACGGGTATCCTCTAGTTTGATGATATTACATGAATGGTATTTGAGTCATTACATGAGGAGACAGTTGTGTTGACATCTGTGTTGTGAAGCTTATTAATAAGCTTTAATGTGCGAAATTGAATTAATATGTAGGACCATTTTAGTTCATTTTTTCACACACAACAAAGCTCAAGAAACATTCCTCGATTTAATTTACCCATTGTGGTAAAGTCTGCCAGTGTACATAATTTCAAGGTTTTAGCACAAAATATTCGGAATTTTACAATTTTATATGTGGGAGTGGGAGGGGGGTGGAATTAGGGCTACAACGGAATCGCCATGTCTCCTCCCCTCGACTTCTTACTTGACTTGGTAAAATCTACCAGTGTACCAAATTCAAGGTTTTAACACAAACATTACGGATTTTGTCAATTTTATGTGTGGGGGGTTGAAGGGAGCTAGGGCTTCCCCTCGGACGAAATCGCGATGTCTCCTCGTCTAATTTACTCAACTTGGTGAAATCTACCATTGTACCAAATTTGAAGCTTTTATGTCAAATATTACGTATTTTGGCACGACTACACTAAAACATCATTGAATTTTAATTCTGTCGTGTTTCTATATAGTCAAAAATGACGTTAAACGTGTTGGACTGGAAAGAGTAGTGGCCATCGTGAGTGATCGCTTACAAACGTCAGGAGTGATCACTTGCAAACGTCAGGCTTGTCTATCTCATGCAGCGTGAACGTGCCTCTACTACAATGCATGCTAAACTCACGCGCTCGCTCCTTGATGCCAACGATGGAGGTGTATTATTATTGAGCAAAAGAAAATGGCTGGTGCATATAACGTGTCATTATACTCTTGGAATAATTCGTAAAATGCCCACCGTTTTACACTAATGAAAGAAAGATGGTGACTTATACTGAACAAATCAAAATAAATAAATAATAATAAATAAAATCAATTCCAAAACTTAAAATGTATTGAATTAATAATTTATATTAAGTGGTATTTCACCAGAGTTGGGTGTTTTAAGACGATGGTCTTGACAGCATAACGGAAGTCTGCTCTCTTAATTCCATCCTATTTATAATTGAGTCAGTTCAGTACTTGCCTTGCAGGAATTATTTTTCGATCTGCATGGATCGCAGGATTCAAACGTATTTTGTGTTTTCTTTTATTAATTCTTTTCCTTTTTTTTTTTTTATCTCGCAACTAAAGCAAAATCAAAAGAAACGAAACCAAATTGCAAAGAAACTAAAGCAATTTGAAACATAACGAAACCAAAATGAAAGAAAACGAAAGCAAAGTAAAAAAGAACGAAACCAATGTAAAAAACCTGTATTAATGGTATTGTCATTTTAGGTTTATTAATGAGTAAAATCAACCATGTGATATTATTTATCGTTTTTAATGTCAGACACATGTTCTACATATATTGATACCCTACGTTTCCTTTCTGAATTTTGTATTAGCCTGCTGGTCTCTTCTTGTAGTTGAGTCAAAATGGCTCTATTTTCAACTAGTAGCCCTGACTACAAATAGAGGTTTTACGGTGTTTTAGTTTGCTTCGTATCGATTGGTCATCTTCGCTTGCCTGTTTGTGTTGCGAGGTGAAGAAATCGGAAAAAAATTCTATCTCGTGTTGGGTCCTTTTTTTTAACGTGAGGGTACAGCGACGCGTTCGTTTCCAGCGTGGCGACAAGTCTTTAGATAGTAGGTTAATTGGTAGATCAATTTAGTTTAATTCAATTCATTTCTTTTTTAACAGGACGGAAAGCCAAATGGGCTCGAGAAGGGTAAAATAAACTAGTGGAGTCGCTCGCTTCGCTCGCTCATTCCTCGTCGTCTCGCTGCGCTCGAGAAGACTTCTTGCTGCAACACTTATGATACAGACAGACCTAACACAGAAAAAACGATCAAGCAAATTATAAGAATGTAGTATACGATATCGGTTACTCGGGAGAAGGTCAATATTATTTTTTTTACGTCCAAGGAGTCAAGCAAAAAGATCAACCCCTGTTTCTGATGACAAACGCAGATTTTCGTTAGCTTCGCTCACTCAATCAGCGCAAACATTTACTCAGAAACTTGACTGAATCAATGTAACCACTAAGCACCATACATCATTTGTAATTTGAGTTAGTATACACTTTATATGGGTTTTCTTGTTTCACTTATTTTGCGAATATTGTTCTTTACGTCCTGCTCAGTACAGATTTTTCCATGGGCGTCTTATCACTTCACTTTCTGATGATCCCTCACTTGGAGAAACATCTGCAGAACGTCAGTTGTAATCTCCTACGAAGGTGAGTGATGAAAAATTGATACAGCAAAGCGAGCCACATTCAAAAGGTTTACTTTACGTGGAAATCGCTCGCTTTGCTCGTTCAATCCACGCACCTTCGTGCTTCAGAAATGCGAATGTTTAACATCGTTTTAAAACCAAATCAATTGTTTTGATTTTTCCATGCGTCAAGCCAGTGAATACAAAACCGATTTTAAGAGGTATATGTGGTGACATGTGTTGCAAAATACGTCGTCCGTGCACCCTTTTCCAGACCATCTCGCTTCACTCTAGGAGGTTTTCATGAATAAACTATGACGTCATGAACGAACATCATGCGGGTAAAAAAAACTTTGACGTTATTTTTTCGGGTTCTTTCGCCTATTTGAGGGTCATAATATCAAGTTACAGCGGTGAAAATAAGCCTATTAAAAGCGAAATTTAATTAGCTTTCGTTTGGTCCTACTCCCATCTTTGTAGGTGCTTTGGTTCCGGAGGAGTAGAGGTACAAACACGCACGCACGCACATCGTATGATTTTAATGATGTAGACTAGCGGAGTCGCTCACTTCACTCGCTCATTCCGCGTCGTCTCGCTGCGCTCGAGGAGATTTCTTGCTGCAACACTTATGATACAGACAGACCTTCCACATAAAAAACGATCAAGCAAATTATAATAGTGTAGCATGAGATATCGATTATCTGGAGAGGTCAATATTTTTTTTTTACATCCAAGAAGTCAAGCAAAAAGTTAAGATCAAGCAATTTATCAGAAAAGCGCTGTTTCTGATGACAAACGCTGATTTTCGTTCGCTTCGCTCACTCAATCAGCGCAAACACCGTTTTAAAACCAGATCTATTGTTTTGATTTTTCCCTGCATCAAGTCAGTTAATACAAAACCAATTCTAAGATTTATATGTGGTTTGTTGCGAAATACGTCCTCCGTGCATCCTTTTCCAGATCATCTCTCTTTGCTCGAGGAGGTTTTCATGAACAAACTATGACGTCATAAACAATCATCAAGAGGGTTTAAAAAAAAACTTTGACGTTAGTTTTTCAGGGTTTTTCGCATATTTGAGTCTGATAAAATCAAGTTAAAGTGATGAAAATACGCCTATTAAAAGCGCAATTTAATTATCTTTCGTTTGGTCCTACTCCCATCTTTGTAGGTGCCTTGGTTCGAGAGGAGTAGAGGTACAAACACGCACGCACGCACATCATACGTCCTTAATGATGTAGACTAGCGGAGTCGCTCGCTTCGCTCGCTCATTCCGCGTCGTCTCGCTACGCTCGAGGAGCTTTCTTGCTGCAACACTTATGATACAGACAGTCCTTCCACATAAAAAACGATCAAGCGATTTATAAAAGTGTAGAATGCGATGTCGGTTATCTCGAGAGAAGGTAAATATGTTTTTTACGTCCAAGGAGTCAAGCAAAAAGATCAAGCAATTTATCAGAAAACCGCTGTTCTGATGACAAACGCTGATTTTCGTTCGCTTCGCTCACTTCCTCAGAAACGTGACTGAATCAATGTAACCACCAAGAACCACACATCACTTGTAATTTGTGTTAGTATACACTTTATATGGGTTTTCTTGTTTTACTTATTTTAAGATTATTGTTCTTCACGCCCTGCTCAGTACAGACTTATTACTTCACTTTCTGATGATCCCTTATTTGGAGGAACATCTGCAGCACATCAGATGTAATCTTCTACGAAGGTGAGAGATGAAAGATTGATAGAGCAAAGCGAGACACACATTGAAAAGGTTTACTTTACGTGGAAATCACTCGTTTTGCTCGTTCAATCCACGCACCTCTGTGCTTCAGAAACACGAATGTTTGACACGAATGTTTGACCAAATCTATTGGTTTGAGTTTTCCATGCATCAAGTCAGTTAATATAAAACCAATTTTAAGAGCTATATGTGGTGTGTTGCAAAATGCGTGGTCCTTTTAGGTTATTTTTTCGGCTCATTCGGCTGCGTCTCGCTTCGCTCCAGATCATCTCTTTGCTCGAGGAGGTTTTCATGAACAAACTATGACGTCATGAACAAACATCATGCGGGTTAAAAAAAACTTTGACGTTAGTTTTTCAGGTTCTTTCGCATATTTGAGGGTGATAATATCAAATTACAGCGATGAAAATAGGCCTATTAAAAGCGAAATTTAATTATCTTTCGTTTGGTCCTACTCCCATCTTTGTAGGTGCTTTGGTTCCGGAGGAGTAGAGGTACAAACACGCACGCACGCACGCACGCACATCGTATGATTTTAATTATGTAGATATTGGAATGTGAAAATCGGTCAAAATTTGGCAGAAATATGATTTTCCGCACGTGGATCAAGATTCAGATAAAAACTTTGACCCGCAATAATTTAAGGCCCCATCACGCACCTGTAAACCAAACAATGAACATTGCATGGCCTTACCTTTGGGTGACCTACACAACTACTGTGCAAGTTTTGCCGTGGTGCCAGAAGGATATAATACCATTTTGCCAATTGATTCCAATCGGAAATTCCTGGTATCTTTTACACGCCACAATCAATACGTTTTTTTTCCCGAAAATACCAGGGGTAGTTGAGGTCAGACTCAACCCCAGAAAGGTTATCACTCGGCCAGCATAACAAATTTTATAAACTAGGAAACAGGCTTTGAGCCTATTGTAGGCGGAGCGAACAGTCCTTTATTTCAAATTTATACTTAGTATTTATTTTAATGACTGTACCATATTTGTTAATGCTCCTTAAAAATCTAGGAGAAATGCTGATTCGGCTAAGTTCGGGCTATTTGCCTTTTAGTGTGACGTACTGCTGTTATTTGCAGGCCTTTGTCTTATTTTAGCTTTATTTTCAAATAGGCCAAAGCTATCTTATTTATAATTTATTAATATTATATTAATAGGCTTTCGTTTGCTCCATCATTTAATGTCTGTTTAGCTTCTTTCCACATCTGACTAAATTAATACAGATGCAAACCTGCCCACGACCTTTGGAACCAGAAACCGAGGTCTCTTCCAAAGGTCGTGGGTTCTATTCCCCGCTCATGCCGTCTGTCATATAAGTCCAAAAGGCAACGTAAATAGGTTTGCTTCTGTATTAAATTGATTCAAGCCTTCGGCTTTCAGTCCTGTGTTCCGACACTAAAGATTTGAGCCATCGCCGCCGATAAAAATAAACGGCCCGTTTGTCACGGCTGGTTGGGCAACATTGTTTACAACAATAATTACTGCCGCGCAAAGTGCCTTCCCTAGGTTACAAAATGTTAATAATAAAGCATTTAACTGTAAGTCAAACAATCATCTGAGCGATAGTTTTTAACAATAATTAAAAATTCAGCAGGTTGCCAATGCTGCCTCTGGTCTAACACTAGTCTTGACAACGCCACCAACGAAAATATTGATGCGCACACCTCTATCACGCACGGCGACAACGATCTTAAAACCACATTATAATCCATCAGTAACGATCATAATATTGTAGGTCAAAAAGTGTTAGCTCTTATGCCTACTTTAGCCTTTAGGCCTAATTTGTAGCTTTTAGGCCTAATATTTAGTCGTCATTTTTATTTCGTGTAGCAGCTGCGTTTGAGATTAAGCCTATTTATTAATGCACCACAGTTTCGAGTCCACACGTTGCCGTGGCAACGAGGAATATTTAAACTATTAGATGCAGACATGTTGTTGTTTCGTGCTGTGTTTAAATACGTCGTCGTCCGATGTATAGTTCGCTTTATATGTATAGCTTCGCCGTGATACGACGATTTCGGTTTCATATTCGGGATTCCAATCGCTTGGGTAAATACCAGTTTCGTTGCCATGCTGAAGGTAATCCCTCCAAGCATTCGTTTTTCCAAATGATGCTAAGGTGTATCGTACCGGAATCCTTTTGTTTTTTATGTTTGCGTTCCTTCCTGTAGTGGTTGAATGCAAGGGCCAAATGTTATTATTTCATTGAATTACGTCGAAAAAGGTTATCAGCTAGAAAGAAGAAACTAAATTTTAATTTTCCGTGTTTTTTTTAAGTTCACTTGACTGCCAGTAGCAAGGTGTATGCGTCGTCGGAATTCCTTAACTATTCGCGATTCCTAATTTACAATGGTGAGTGTTAGAAATAAATTCGAAAATTTGTTATTTGTCCCATAATAATTGTTCGATTTACGTCAAAGTTTGGCTCAGCAATACTGTTTGGGGTATCAAGCGTTGTACCAAATTTCATTCCAATCCAATCTTTCGTTTGGGCTCCACCCAGACTAAAAATGTGCAACCAACGGACCAACGGACCAACCAACCAACATTTTGCAATTTGGTGTCCGTTATAGGCTACGCTTCGCTCGCTCGCTCCGCCAACTATCAGTCAGTACCAGTGAAAGATCAAAACAATGCATGTCAACGTCAGCGTGAGACTGCTTGCTACTGCTCGACACGTTTGATATCTTGTCCCATGCGACTAGAGCACCTTTCTTAATTTTATGTAAGTTGAATTTATTTTGACATTGTGCAATAATAATGTCTAGGTTTTCTCAAAGTAGATTAAGTTCCTACGCGCCACGAATTCGAAAGTCATTCTGTACTCGAAAGTCAGCTCCAGAAAAATCTGACTCCATAGCTTTTGCCTCTAGTGGTGCTGTTCACAACTTAGCACAGCGATGTGCTACGAATTCCATGTTTTCAGAAAAGGCTGAAAATTCCAGCACCCGGATCCATCCAGATCTATCCAGATCCAGATCTATCCATCTATTATAGGGGCATACCAACTACATACTAACCAGATATGTGGTTTAGAAGAACGGGCATGGATAAAAAAAAAAAGAGACAAAGTAATGAACCTACACACCAACCGATTTGCTGACTGAGCCATCATCACATGAGAATCAGGATTTTTAAAAATTACTTACACAATACACGTATTTGGTAGTACAAAATTCGCCGCGTTGGGTGCTGTGATCCATCACACATTACCACAGAGCCTTAATACTGTCCAGTACTTCTCGTTCATAACATAACTATTTATAAATACCCATAATTACTAAGTCTTCGAAAGAGCCGCCACAATGTTTAAAAGAAATTGGCTAATGGTTTTTCCAAAGCATCTGTATTTAGCTAATTTTTGATCAGCGAGTTTCGTTGACGCCAATAGGTTTACTTACCGAAATTATGCTTGTTGTGTACATTGGCTCGGCCAGTCATTAATTTACACATGCTCGTGTACTTACTTCCGTTCTGAAGTATTACTAAGCCCTTAACGTTCATGTAACTTCCTGAGACCCAAAGTAACGTTCAGTGTGTTTTTTTTTTTTTCATAGTTAGTTTAGTCGTGAGATTCGAAGTAACATTCACTGGGTTTGGAAGACAAGAATGATAAAGAAAATCCACCCAAATTCCAACACATTCGTATTGTATGGCAAAGACGTACAAAGTCAAATGTTAAGGTCCTCTTAATGAGTTTATTACAACACAATAAAAAATGATAAATAGCAACGAAGCAGCAGATAAGAAAACAAGTTAACAAATAGCATGCAGGGACTGCACATTAATGTTACTTTTAATCGTTAATACTTACTTTTCACAGTTATTTTCTTGCACATGGTGTATTGAACGCCATACAATAGCGTGCAGTCAGTTATAGCAAAGGTACGATTGTCGAAAGGGTCGGCACATGCGCGATCCATTTCCGAATTGCAATGCCAGCATTTGATGGCAGTACCTAACAACAAACAACCGATTTTTAGATAAGTCATCTTTATAAAACAAAATATTATATGCGTAGAATCATAATGGATGCAGACTATATCATGAATAGGAACAGATTGGCAATAAAATTGCACTTTTATAATACGCCATTTCCTTCCTTCATGAGAAATGCTCGCCATAGTCTATCTGTTGGGGTGGCCAGGAAAAACATCTGCGTGATTCACCACACAAAGACGAATCTTTATAGCCAACTAAAGCAAAATGAGTCGTGTCACAATGTTGCTCCTAACTTTAATACCTGGTGAGTGAAAGTGAAGGTACCTGGAATAACATTTCATGGGTAAGTTACACATTTTATATATAGTTTGTAAACAATTCGTTTGCCACTATATCATGTAAGGCTGCGGCCATAAATATTGCCTAGCAATCAATCAGCAATGTGTTGTTTCTCAGATTTTCTTAATCACTGTCAACTACGTCACCTGTGTACGAATGTGGGATAATGTTGTCGTGGCACCAATTTCCATGCATTATCTTCTTATTAACGAAAGGTATGTCGTGTGGATTGCAATCAGTCATGAGTTTGCATTTATTGCCGTGCTAATGTGGATTATTTTGTAGAGTGGAGAGAGTATTTCATTTTAGTAGCTGCAAAATAAGTGTGTTTTAAAATTTTGTTAGTTATTAATATCACTGTGCTGGTTCCAGTGTTGAATGACTTAAATCATCAATATTATACTGAAAGACGTCCAAAGTTTGTTATTTTTTTGGAAATTCCATCTTCAAAGTAAAAAAAAAAAAACTACACTACACTTGCTTAATGAAGGACAAACATATCTGAGTGGACGTTTTATTGTTGTTGGAGCTTAATTGTTAGAGTGTAATTGTTGTCACATGGCGGCTCACTAGCAGACTGTCTTTTAACTGAAACCAACGTATACGTGATTTCAACACACTGGTGTAAATTCCCCATGCGGTAGAAATCTTTGCAAATCGTTTGAATCAGGTGTCGTGGGTCTAGTAACAAAGAAAACCTTAACACGAAAATGTGGAAACGTGTTCTTTATGGAGAAAATGTCCCCTCAATAACGTTTAGTGTTACCAATAACTAGTAACTAGCTAATCACCAGGCACCCATCTTAATTCGTACAGGGTATAAAGACACCTCTACAGCTCATTAGGGAAAGTTTCCAGATCTAAATTTCGGCAGACAGGTAAATCGTCATATGGGGAAGTGCCTTTTTCTAAAATAGGGGTTGCAGCTAGAAGCACGTGGCCCTGAAGTGGCTCGTAAGCGCAAAATTATTGTTGTAACCATTGTGTATTGTCATCCAACAGTAGATTATAACATGCTTAAGTGTTACAAGCTTATCGTTTCAGTACTTAATTGTCAGAATGCACAGTTTTTGCAATAGGTCGTTCACTAAGAGACAGAATATCTTTATCTTTTATTGTAAAGGTTTGGTCTTGTTTTTTTACTGTACACGACTCCAAACTGAATTATCTGCCCCACCACGATTAAAGGGACAATTTTGCTGGAAAGAAGATTAGGAAACAAAATTCACATCGTCAGCACAAGTGGGATCGTGTTCTTTATGGAGAAAAAGTGTCCTCAATAATGTGACGCGGACATTTTATTTTATCTAGACTTACTGTTCTTGCTGTCTAGTGTAAGTGGCTAGTAATTTTAAACAGCTGGTGAGTTGTTTAGTTTTAGTAATCTTCGTCTGCCACCAGAATATTAGAACTGTATGAACATTTACCATTCCGTGAGTTTGTAGTATGTGTTCATGATTGAATGATTAACGTTAACCTCGGGAGGGCCAAGTGAAGGGGGATGCGCTGATTGAGTGAGCGAAGCGAACGAAAATCAGCGTTTGTTAGCCAGTGCGCTCAAAACTCGGGTTAAATAGCTTAAGCATGTGAAACATGAGCATACAATAAGCCAAACCACGTCCATTTGGCTGGTGTAACGGCTAATTGGGCAATGGCAAACGTAAAAATTATGAATTAGAAAATTTATAGACACTCCAGAGAAAAAAGGTAGAGGTGACTATTAGACAGTGGAATTCTTTGTATTCACAGGCCTATGAAAGTTGTTTACGTGATTAATAAGCAGGTTACTTCTGGGGTTTTGGAACCCGCGGGTAACGTCGAGGAAGTTACTATTGACCTCGGCCCAGATAAACTTAGACTTAACTCTTGGTTACACACCAAATGGATTATCTGAACCTGATATTGCTAATATGACAAATTTTTTCTTTGAACATACTACCAGTAAAATACCTAATATCATCGTTAGAGACTTTAATATATCTCACATAAATTGGTCTTCTTTAAATGTCTCAAGATCCTGTCAACAACTATATCTTGATTGTATTTCGGATCTAGGGCTTGAACAGTTGGTTACCGAGCCAACGCAAAATGACAACATTTTGGATCTGGTATTGGTGGATACTGATCGACTGGGCTATGATTTGGAAGTACTGGAGAAATTTAGTACCAGTGATCATAATATGGTAGCTTTCAGTGTAAATTTGGAAAAAAATTGTCAATCTTGGAACAAATAAAATAAATTACGTACGTAATACAAACTTTATTAAACTAAACTATAGGCCTATAATGATTATAATAAATGTAGAAAAGAACTCAGAAAACTGGTCAGGGATTTAGAAATCAAAAAAGAACGGAATGTAATTATTGAGGGTATACTACAAGAATGCCTCCTTTTAAACATAACAGTATTACGATCATTGATGAGTTAAGTAAGGCTGAACTCCTAAATACCATTTTTATTAACAATTTTACAGACCATTTAGAAAAACCATCACTGATATTAGAAAATATTGAACATTTAACTTCATTTCACTCTTTTTCTCCCACCGCAATAAGAGAGCTAGATGTCATATATATTCTTCATAAATTTAAAGGTAGTAATTCTATCGGACCTGACGGTTTTTCAGCTGCATTTTATAAAAGGCTTGCAGTCGAGCATAGTGTACCTCTGGCTATGATTTTAAATAAATCTCTATTAAGTGGTGAATTACCTACCTGTTGGAGAAAAGCTAGAGTTATTCCTATTTTTAAAAAGGGAAATAGTTCCGATCCCTTAAACTACCGACCCATTTTCCTGACATGTATACCATGTAGGATTGTTGAAAGGGTGATTAAAGACAAAATAAACGTGTACCAAACTACTTATGGCCTCCTAAGTAAAGATCAGTTCGGTTTCTTACCAGGCAAGTCCATTGCTTTACAATTGTTAGGCTGTCTTGATGACTGGACCATGGCCATGGAAGCCTGTAACCCGGTGGACGTAGTTTTAATCGATTTTGCCAAGGCGTTTAACTCAGTATCACATTCTATATTGGTTCTAAAATTGGTCAGATGTGGCATAACTGGTCATACATTGAAATGGATAACAAATTTTCTTACAAACAAAATACAACAAGTATGTGTTGGAAGCACTATCTCTGACGAAAGTGCTGTTACGAGTGGTGTCCCCCAAGGCTCTGTCCTGGGGCCTCTTTTATTTCTTATCTATATAAATGACCTTAAATTGTTAAATCCCAAAATCAAAACCCCAAAATTTGCAGACGATGTGAAGTTATACACTTGTGGTTAATAACCCTGTTAATTATGGGGAACTTTCAGCCTCTCTTCTGGACTTTGAGCGATGGTCGACTGATTGGTGCTTGCCTATATCAGGCCCTAAATGTAAGATTTTCCATATTGGCCAAAAATACCTGCTAAACACTTATTTCCTACTTGGTGTGGAATTAGATCATGGTAAAATATCTGGATGTTTGGTTTACGTCAGACTTGAAAAGTGGATCACATTGCGACCACATTGCAAAATCTGCTTGGCAGAAATTGGCCATAATTAAACGTTGTTTCACCTCTGGTGATGTGGCTACTTTGGTCTGGGCATTTAAAGTGTTCGTGAGACCAATTCTTGAACATGCCAGCCAGTATAGTCTCCCTACTTGCGAAAGCACATAAACCACATTGAGTCGGTTCAAAGATCGTTCATTAGGTATTTATCGGATATGAGAAATAAACCATATTCCGAACGTTAACAGATTCTTAGGTTGGAAACACTTGAGATGAGAAGACGTAGGTTGGACTTGTCATTGACGTATTCCATTCTCCATGGTCTAACAGGTATACCAAGAAATAATTTTTTCTTGTTACGTGATGGAAGCGTGACAAAAGGACATCGTTTTAAGTTAACTGTACAGCCTATCAAGAAGGATTGTCGTAAATTTTTTTTCCTCCACCCTGTGGTTAACCCATGGAATGCACTTCCTGTTGATGTTGCTCAGGCTACATCTCTTGCTGTTTTTAAACGTAAACTCAATAAGGTAGATTTAAGTAAATATGTTAATACTTGTGCATAACTTTCTCTTGGACGACGGCTATTAACCAGACTTTACTTTCTTTTTTTTTTTTAAATTTTTTTTATGACAAGATATAAGTGGATATATTCCTTTCTTGACCTTTTGTGTTATCACAAACCAATTATTATTATTATTATTATTATTTTAATATCATAATTTTATATTATTTTAATTTTTATTATCTTTATTAAGATTGACAAGTTTTTTGATCAAGTTTTAAACTGCAATGCATTTTAGTCATTTATAAATATTTTGTTAAATGTTATTATATTTTATTGTATTGCAGAGCGTGGAGTTCCGATCTCACGGTCCCATGACAAAGCCACAGGGCCGTGATACCGGAAGCCCCACCCTTGACATTTATTACCCCCTTCTCTCGAGAGGTTCTACGTGGACCATTGGTGCACTAGGAGGCTCTTATGTGTGAAAGAGGAGAATGAACATAAAGATGGTCGGTCCAGATATACTTTATTTCGCTCGTGATTGGGGTTAAGTTTCCGCTCTATTCTCTCCCAAGGAAATCTCGCGCTCCGCTCCCTAATTACTAATGCGTAGAAAGCCCATTAAATAAGTGGTGTGGCGGATTATACGCGTTGTTGGACACTAACATGTGTCATCTCAGGACGAGGGAACACAACATGTTAGGCCCCTTCGAGAAATGGGCGACTTTAAGTCTAGGGCGCTAATATTTTAGCATTAAACTGCATACGAGACTAGGCAACCATCACTTACGACCTGCTTGCAAGCTGTCTGGTCGGGGTTTTCTCGATGGGGAGGCATACTCCAGATGTAGGCTTAGTCGTCCAATGTTCCTAAGGAAAAATGGCGGACGGCAGCCATTTTACAACAAAACTGGGGAGCAGAGAATTGCCGTGTGTTGCCACTTCGGTAGTCAGGGGAGAGAAAAAAAGAGCGAGCGAGGGAGAGCAAAAACGAGAGGAGAGGGCGGAAACAATACATCATGAGAGGGGATTGTTACAAGCAAAGACAAGTTTGTACTATCAAAGCAGGAAACCAGTGACAATAGGAGGCACAAGTACTGTTTACGTCCAGAGTAGGCTCTGGCCAAAGAAGCAAACAATCGGCAACGCATGCACAAGTGTTTGTTGCAGTTAAGCTGCAACTCTTAATTGTGTACATTTAAAAATACATTTAAATGTCCCACATACGGGAAAATAAGTTCCCTACGTAATGCAGAGACGAACAAGCCTTACAAGGGGCAGGGGAGTCAAAATTCCCCTGGCAAGAAATGTTGGCAATGATACCCGGCTTTTCCCTCCACTTATCCCTCACGTTTGGCCATGCCATCGGGGACCACTGTGTCCCGGGTAGGTCTAACTTTGGTAGTAAGGCATTCGTGACCCCACCCAACACCATATACCCTTCCTTTACAGCTAGGCAATCGTCTTCGTTTTAATGTTTTAAACTCTTAAACTTTTGTAATTTATAATTTTTAGTTTTAACATCGGATGCCAGTCAGTGGCCACCAGGTCCTTGCTATTCCGGTTGAATTTGCAACAAACTTATACTTATACTAGAGCAGTCACCAAGTTTCCAAAAAGGATCGGCCTTTCAAAGTAGTGATATCATTCAACCAGGGAAAAGCCGCCATGGTTAATCCTATTAGCCAAGTTAATCGCACGGAATAATACTTTGGACGTTAACTGAAAACTTGAAGATTGCTACCGCTAGTAGCAATCTTTTAGTTTTCATTTAACTTTCGAACTATTAGTAAGTGCGATTAACTTGGCTAATAGGATTAACCTTGGCGGCTTTTCCCTGGTTGAATGATATCACTACTTTGAAAGGCCGACTCTTTTTGGAAACTTGGCGGCTGCTCTTATACCAGTTTTGGTTTTGGATGGATATTTAAATTTACTAGGGCAGCCCCCGGATACGGCCGATTTTATAGAGCATTATTGTGATTTCCCGTTTGCATCAAAATACTGAGATTTCCCGTTAGCAGTAGCCAAACTTTCATTAGATTTAGTTAGATCAAGGGCCTAGATCCCGTTTGCATGAAAATATTCTAACTGGAAAAAACATGACGTCATCGCTACTGTGCATCTTTGCTGTAAACACAGTTCGAATTATTACCTATGCAGACAATTCAGTTTGAAACACATAAAACAAAGGATTAAGTGTATCGAGATACCACTGCGTACAGACACATAAACAAAAGACTTCAGATTATCGAGATTCCCACTACGGACTTCAATAGAATAAGAGTGGGAATCTCGGTGATCTGACGACACACACACAAACAAACAAACAAATATTATGGTCTTAGTTATATAGATTTAACATTCATTCCAGTGTATACGTAAACACATAAAATTTTGGAAGAAGTTAAAAGCAAACGGCTCCAACAGGAACTAGAACCAAAAGTAAAGTTTGAGAAAGAGTTTCGACTAACCAGCTATCTAAGACTGGTTCCTAGTTTTTTCCACTGGTTGTTACTTTTTGTACTAGTTCTTGACTTTTATTAAACTACTAGCAAAGACTGGGTCAATGCAGTTCTTCTGAAGCATTTTTGTCAGTAGAAATGTAACTAGATGTTTTGTATCCGTTTGGCTTTTTCCAGCACTTCGTACAATGTGAAAATATTTCTGGGCCAGAATCTTCCTTTGTTACGTGCTTTTTGACTTTGGTCTTAGGGCACGAACGGGAATGCCATGTGTTCAAGTGGGCCAGTCGGATTACTTTACTTTGATTATCTGTCACGGATTCACTGAATTTAATCCAAAGCTCTCACAGCTATCTAGGTGAAAATAAAAACAAATACCACCACATTCGAAAAAGAAACCACACCTATCATATTCAGTAAATTCTAGTTTGTAAGTTATTTAATTGTTTTCAAATAGCTCTTTTCACCTGCATAATGGTAGGGAAAAGCTTGAAATATTTATTTGTGTTCAGGTGTGAATAAAAAAAATAAAATTAGGGTGTACTTTTTTATCACCACAAGACCACATTTTTGAGATTTTGATACGGCCTTTTCTGCACTTTCCCATTCCCTTAGTTTGGAAAAAAAAGCACCCCTTCCATGTTATAAACGAGGATGTTATCAATATCAGAATGCAGGTGTAGAGTAATAAGGACGAGGTAATAGCACACTTGGTTTGCAGTGCTTCAAATAATAATATAAATCTGACAAAATCTTTCTAGCTAGCTTTTAAATAACAAATTGGATGTCACCGATTATTCAATACACTTTATATTTTTTTTTATTTTCAGACCAAAAAGAGCCAAAAGTCTTCATTCAAACGTGAAGTCTTAATATCGCCAAGAAGAACTAAAATGGTTCTTCATCAAAACCACGACTATTCAACTTGGGAAAAGAGATTCTGCCTGGACAATGCTCGAAGAACACTAATATCGGCTCCTGGGTTTCCATGCTTCTTTTTCGAGAGATAGCTTGCATTAAGCAAGTACATTACATTAAAAACACTTTTCACATGTTTTACAAATATTTAAAACGATAGTGGTAGGAGGAAACTAAAGTACGATAGAAGTAGAGTTTTGTGAAGTCAGTGCAGCAACACAAATGTTACATTTCATGCAATCTTATAACTTTCACAATGGATTCTCGTATGTAGGAGGCCTAGTGTGCTGAAAAACGCCCTGCTGAAAGTTTGAGCAGCCAATAAAACTTTCATTTTTTTTACAGAACTTTACATGCGAATCTTTAAGTTTGCTTTCAAAATTTAAACTTTTATTTTCTTGTGGTTCATTTCAATGAACTTCCATTCAGTAAATTTGTTTTCACCATCCACAATGCTAAACTTTTCCCCTATTAAGGTATTTCTGATACATTTCAACATATGACAAGGGTCAAACAATGACACCGAAATGTTCTCGTCGGTTTCAGGATGTTTAAATCTTTTATTTAAGGATGGAGGATCTAAGTTGCAATCCAACTGATTTGCGACATTAATGTTTGCAGACAAACCATCAGATGTGAGGGTCACTTGCTTCTTGAAGCAAAGACAAACACAGACGACTAAGAATAGCTCGATGCAATAATGTCATTCCATTTCTCCGTTCCTTAGCTAGTAGTAAGCAATTATCGTCTAATTCAGGTCTTAGATCCAAACGAAATCTTTTCCCGTCAAATGAAACATGCTTCATTATGGCTATCATACTATGCAGTGGTATGTGCAGACTCCTGAGAAGTCAAGGGCAAACGTTTGGTAAAATGGCACAGTCAGTTTTGGGAGTAAATTTTTTTTTAAGCGCACACTAACATAATTGGGCTCCAAAAAATTGAACTGACATTTCTCAGGCTCCACTCATCAGTCAAAATCATAAAAATACGTACACCCTAAAACTTTTTTTGCCATTTTTTAAAGGTGTGTCCGGTAAACATTTTATAAATTTTATAAAACTCAGCAAAACATTTTTTTTAAAGAAAAAGGACACTTTTCTAAAAGAGTAGGGGTGCAATGCCCTTCAGAATTATATTTGATTTTATCAGCTAATGCTTTTAACGCTTCTGATGTGAACCCTGGAAAAACGTTAATTTTTTGATACCACTTCAAAATTGTTCTACATATGAGAGAACATACGTTTCACGAACATATTCGTAATCACGAGGAGAATAAAACTACGGTAAGACAGATGTCAGTGAGTAGGCTTTTGCAAGGCTGTCATTACTAATTTTAGCCAACAACCTAGTTAAGAACTCATGGTGTAGCCTAGCTGGTTGTATATATGAAAATTTATGCTTTGAAATGGGATTTTTTTTATTCATAATGTTGAAATTCAAATGTTTCGTTGCTTATGTGATGTGCTGAAAACTTTGAGCATGGCTATGTACACAATGAAAGGAAAACGCAGAATAGTAACTCAACTTGTGTCCAATTATTAAATAAAGACCATTAAAGAGAAAATGTCACCATTTTTTTTTCAAATTTGTTTCTGTAAAGCTCAGCGGTGCCAGGGGTGAGAGTGAGAGTTCCAGTTGAGTAAGTGACAACTGGATGGGGGAGGTAGAAAAATACAAAGTGCCTTTTTGGTTTGTCTTTAGTCATGTCATTGGTCCAGGTTTCGGGGTTGACCTCACAGCCACCCCAGGCATTTTCGGAAAGAGAAGCGCCCGGTTATGCCTAATGCTCATGTCGACTATGGAATGTGAAAGATCCAAGGAATTTCCGAGTGAAATTAACCTGCAATACTTTCCTTCTCTTTTTCTGGTGCCGTGGCTAAGGCAGGGAGCGCATCAAACCTCCAAAGTCTTTAAATATGGGCCATTCCTCCCTTTAGAATCATTTAATTCAATTTTTCTCAGGCTTCAAAGTGGTGGGGAGGGGGCTCTGCCCCTGACTCCCCCCCCCCAACTATGACCCAGATAAATAATAGAATTAACTGAATAAACATTGCAATTTTTTTTTTTGAGGGTAGTTATTCCTCAGTAGTCCAGTGGAAAGTGGGAAAGCTAGCGTTATTAGTCTTCTGTACAGCCGTACCGGCTGAGAAGACTATTGCAACGACTTTGTCCGTCCGTCGCTTTTTTTCAACTTCGCAACGGTACCAAATTAAAACATCGTTACCTCCTTATAACTAATAGACTTCTTCGACGTAACTTAAATTAAATAATAATATTTGATCGTCGAATTGAAATCTTAAGGATAACATGCAGCCGTAAAAACAAAAGCATTTTAGCTTCGTTTAAAATAGTCTCGTCGCATTGTTGCATGAATGATAGGCTTACTTAACGTCCAACCAAATTCTCCATTAGGCCTATCTGCTTCTTACGAAATTAAAACTGCAGTTAAAAAATTAGGCCTAAAATCACGTTAGCTCGGCAACGTCAAGTTGCCACAAGTCGCTGTTGCGTCTCTCCCGTCACTTCCGCAGTCTACGTTGCACGTTACGCTGTAACACTGTAACCGTGTGTCCGGAGGCACACCGTGTTGCAAGAATGAATAGGCGTACTATACAATCCAAATTTCCGTTAGCTCCTACTTACTAAATTAAAGCTGCAGGTAAAAATTAGGCCTAAAAGCTGACAATTACGCCTAAAATCACAGATTTTTAACCAGCAATTCTCATGGTTACTGCTTTTAGATTATATAATGGAGACAGCTGTTGCAATGCGTGATAGAGGTGTGCGCCTCACCATTGGTAGTGGTGGAACTGTACAGAAGACTGGATGTGACTAGGTAGTCGCTGTAGCTGCTTGTTTTGTTTCTTGCTTTTATTTTCTACCTACGTTATAGCGCACGTACCCAAGAAAGCAAAAATTGGAATGAAATGTTATTTTCCTTTGATGGCCTATACGACCACATTCAGAGGAATATCATCTTTTCTTACAAGCTTGTAATCGTGCGGTTATTTGTAAGTTGTTGTTGTAAGTTGTTGTAAGTTGTGTAAATGTAAACAAAACGTGGTATCCGAAAAATAATCCAGAACTAGTAACTATTAATAATATTAGTACCCTAGTGCTTTTTTTTTTACCCAAATACCAGTCATTCCTTAATTATGATTTTGTTGTTATTTTGTTTCGATGTACAACAACAGTAAATTTTACAAAAAAGGAATTTACCATGCATACCGTAAAAACTTAACTAATGATAACTAAAAATAAAAAATAAAAAACTGCCTTCATTTACCTTTGCAGTTCATAATTAAAAAGTTGACAAAGTTACTGTAAAACCGCTTCTTTCTTTTAAATTGCTGGAAGCTGTCATTATTTCGTTAATGCTTGTTTTTGCCCCAATCGTCGTGTAGCTTTAGTAGCTCCAAGGATCGATTAACAACTTGGTTATGTACATTTATGGACGAAGAAAAGTTTTAAACGACATCTTTCATAACAAAGAAAAAATAAATAAACACTTATTTCCGTTTAGTATTTTTTGGGGAGTAGTATTTTTTGGGGTGGATGTCCAACGTCGAAAACAGTGGCAGATCATTAATGAAATAACCCGATCGAAAAAAAGTGTCAGCTCCTTCCCAAATGAACTTATTGTAAAAGGTGCACCAATTTATTTAGGTCTTGCACCTAAAAACTACACCAATCAATTTAATGATTTTTTTCGCAAATATTGGGAAGAATTTGGCAAACCAACTTAAACCTGACACGTTGAACAAATTTATGCCAGCTATATTTGACAAATCTTTTTTCATTGCTCCAATCACAGAAAACGAAATGTGTAATCTTATTAATGCTCTAGAGATCGGAAAATGTCCAGGTTTTGATGGTATTACTGCAAAAGTAGTTAAAGCCTCGAAGCGAATCATTGCTCCTATTCTTGTTCACCTTTTTAATCTCTCTTTTGAAATTGGCACGTTTCTTCGTGTCCTCAAGCATGCTCTAATAATCCCTGTTTTTAAGAAGGGCTGTTGTAAAGACCCTAATAACTACAGACCCATTGCTTTGCTCTCCGTTTCTTCTAAGCTACTAGAAAAAGCTGAAAACAGGCTTGAGGGGTTCTTAGAAAAGCATTGCAACCAATATGGTTTTAGAAAAAATAGAAGCACAGAAGATGCTATCTCGAACCTTCTCGACCAAATTTGTACTGCATTAGACACTAACAACGTTGTCTTCGGGATTTTTCTTGACCGAATGACAGCTTTTGACACTGTCAATCACGAACGTATAGTAAAAAAGCTCGACCTTTATGGAATCAGGGGGCTTTCAAATAAGTGGCTCAGGAACTATCTATCAAATAGAACCCAAGTTACTAAAATAAATGGCCACTTCAGTGATAGTGCTTACATCACTACGGGCGTACCTCAAGGGTCCGTCTTGGGGCCTTTACTTTTTCTAATTTACATTAATGACATTTATTGCTTGAATACTTCCTCGTACATTATACTTCATTTGCTAACGATACGGCTCTACTTAACGTTTGCAACAACAAAGTAACCAATGATAGTGCTGGTATTGAACATGATTTAATATTAATCAGCGATTGGTTTACTGAAAATGTTTTAACACTGAACGTCACTAAAATTTTTTTACAGTTCTCACAAAACCAAATGAACCTGACAATACAACTCTGCCATTGCATAAATGCAATCGAGACCTGCCAAGATGTGACTGTCCACTGATCAGTAGTAGTAGTGCTATTACTACTAAGTTGCATGCACTTTTATGTAAGATGTATTATATTAGAAAATTTGTCTTAGTCAAAATGCTCAAAATGGTTTTTTACGCTTTGGGTCAGTCTATCTTGCAGTATTCACTCATCTGTAGGGGTGGAACTTACATAAATGCTGTAGATCCAGTCATCAAGCTTCAAAACAAAATAGTTAGAGCGATGACTTTTCAAAAGCAACGGGATCACTCTTTTCCAATTTATCAACAGCTCAATATTCTGCCCATTCGCCGCCTGTATGTGATCAGAACTTTGTTAAATTTTGGAAAAAACGGAGCTCACCTTTCCACTCGCCTTGTCACGAATTATCACACTAGGAATGAACCACTGTTTTACGTTATGCAACCAAAAGTAAATGTAAATGTAAATTATACATTGGCAGCAAATTTTACAATAACATGCCTGTTAATATTAAAGAAATTAATAATCAGCACATGTTTCAGAAACATCTGTTTGGGTGGTTGATTAACCTGGACAGAAATTGTCTAGAAAGCATGTTTAGCATTGTGAGCTCAACGTGCTATTACCTTTCTTCCAATTTTGATGTTTTGCAGCTTATCTGTCTTTTATTTTAATACTAGTTGTGCCCTGCGCATGCTGCGCACCCCCCCCCCCAACCCTCACCTCCCTCCAGGTGTTTGGTCTTTGGTTTTAAATTGATCAAACCGAAAACCGAACATGTGAATGGCTCACACATATGCCCTCTCCCCCACAATTACTTTAACCTCCAATCCCCACACTCCTGCCCCCTCCCCCCCCCATACACGCTTGCCCGCCTCCCCCTCCTTGAAAACGTCGCCCCGTAACATTCTTCATTGGTGCAGCCCCGGAAAAGTCGCATGCGTATGTTTGACTGAAGGCTAAAAAAAGGCCCTGAGAAATCCAGCATTCAGTAAGCAAGTAACCCAATGTTTAAGTTAATCCTTTGAAACAATTCACCTCGGTACCGTGCATGGCGACATTGTTGCAAGTAACGATTGTTGCCGCCCACTTAAAAACAATTCAACTCCTTTATGGAAGTGAACATTTAGGAAATAAATGCGCCTTTCCATCGTATCAGGCTGCTAATTTCGAGGCCCATCCTCGAAATTAAGAACCAATCGTCGTTTGGTTTAAAGTTGTCTGGTTTAGTAGACACGGGTTGTTTTGTTTTTCAGCTCAAACGCCGACAATAGCACAGTCCACGCGACTAAAACTTTGTTGGCCGCTTTGGTACCACAACAACCAAAAAACGAACCCAAAACGGTAAGGCAGGTCTGGTAAGTGGCGCCATCTCTTCGAAGACTTTGGAAAAAAGTGTTATAACCCGAACTTGAAGTCCAAGTCCGTCAATAGACGGCGACATAGCAGGTTTGGTAAGTGGCGCCGTCTGTTCGAAGAAGTTGGAAAAGTGGCTCAACCCGAATTTGAAGGCGAATCCCGTCAACAGATAGCACTACAGGATGGGGTAATTGATTGTACGACGGAATGGCGTAGCCGGTGACTTGGCCGCCTGCTCCGTATTATAGATGTAGACTAGTTGTGCCCGTGCACATACTGCGCACCCCCCTCCCCCGCCCCCTCCAGGTGTTTGGTCTTTGGTTTTATATTTATCAAACCGAAGACCGAACATGTGAATGGTTCCCACATATGCCCTCTCCCCCACAATTACTTTAAACCCCAATCCCCACACTCCTGCCCCCTCCCGGTTCGCATACGTGTCCCCCCATACACGCTTGCCCGCCTCCCCCTCCCCGTAAACGTCGCCCCGTGACATTTCTCCCTTTGCTGCAGCTCCGGAAAAGTCGCTGGTGTGTGTTTGACTGAAGGATAAAAAAAACCGTATCACTGAGAAATCCAGCATTCAGTAAGCAAGTAATCCTTTGAAACAATTCACTTCGGTAGCGCGCATTGCCCGCCACACACACTTGCCCTGGCACCTTATCCCGCACCCCCCGAAGACGGCGCCCCGTGACATTTTCCCTTTGGTGCAGCCCCGGAAAAGTCGCATACCTGTGTTTGACTAAAGGCTAAAAAAAAGCCCTGAGAAATCCTGCATTCAGTAAGCAAGTAACCCTATGTTTAAGTTAATCCTTTGAAACAATTCACCTCGGTACCGTGCATGGCGACATTGTTGCAAGCAACGATTGTTGCCGCCCACTTAAAAACAATTCAACTCCTTTCTGGAAGTGAACATTTAGGAAATAAATTCGCCTTCCCATCGTATCAGGCTGCCAATTTCGAGGCCCATTGGGGGCCTCGAAATTAAGAACCATTCGTCGTTTAAAGTTGTCTGGTTTAGTAGACACGGGTTGTTTTTTTGTTTTTTTTTTAGCTCAAACTCCAAAAATGGCACAGCGCACGCAACTAAAACTTTGTTGGCCGCTTTGGTACCACAGCAATACCAAAAAGAGAACCCAAAAACGGTGCGGCAGGACTGGTAAGTGGTGCCATCTCTTCGAAGACTTTGGAAAAAGTGTTATAACCCGAACTTGTAGTCCAAGGCCGTCAATAGACGGCGACATGGCAGGTTTGGTAAGTGGCGCCATCTGTTCGAAGACGTTGGAAAAGTGTCCCAACCCGAATTTGAAGGCGAATCCCGTCAACAGATGGCACTACAGGGTTGGGTACTTGATTGTACGTCGAAATGGCGTGGCCGCTGACTTGGCCGCCTGCTCCGTATTATATATGTAGACTAGTTGTGCCCGTGCGCATGCCGCGCACCGCCTTCCCTCTACCCACCACCTTCACATCCCTGTTCCTGCCGTGCAACTCCGGAAAAGTCGTTTGCGTTAGTTTGACTGAAGGCTAAAAAAAGCCCCGAGAAATCCAGCATTCAGTAAGCAAATAACCCAATGTTTAAGTTAAACCTTTGAAACAATTCATCTCGGTACCGTGCATGGAGACATTGATGCTTGGAACGATTTTGGAGCCCACTTAAAAACAATTCAACTCCTTTCTGGAAGTGAACTTTTAGGAAATAAATGCGCCTTTCCATCGTATCAGGCTGCCAATTTCGAGGCCCATTGGGGGGGGAGGGGGCTCGAAATTAAGAACCAATCGTCGTTTGGCTTAAAGTTGTCTGGTTTAGTAGACACGGGTTGTTGTTTTTTTTAGCTGAAACGCCGACAATGGCACAGTCCATGCGACTAAAACTTTGTTGGCCGTTAACATGTATTTATTGGGGCCTCGGCCTTAGACCATGCGCCCACCCTAAGTAAAGTACAACTCACACTGCAAAGGAAATCTACAAAACATCACAAAGCATCTACAACATAACAATGACTGAATTGCCCAATGCACCCCATTATGACACACTACTGCACTGACGAGATGGTGAGACAGGGACGGGGCAAGTGGTAGGATGCCGTACAGGAGCATAGTAACGCAAAGTGCACACAAAAAATAAAAAAAACCGGTGAATCACAAAACGGGAGGCCATACTGCAATAGGCAAACTACACCAAAATACCCGCATCTTTCACAAAACATCACCGAATGAATGAATGAATGAATGAATTTTTTCGGGAGCCTCGGCCCACAGCCACATACCCCCATACAAATCTAAAGGAATCCAAATACAACATAAAAAAACCATTACAGCCACAACTCACAGTACACATGGTCT
>JAHWFP010131843.1:41100-88723 GCA_023313725.1 Lithobius niger | reverse complement strand
TCCATTCTGCGCATGAGGTGGGACCCCCAGGACCATTGCCATAGGGTCGTCCCCGTCATGAAAGACAAAACGTCGCTGCGCTTGCCAAAGCGGACAATCAAATAGAAAATGAGCCACCGTTTCATCTGATAGGCCACATCTACACTGAGGAGTCCGTGCCCAACCCAGGCGAAAAAGGTGCGCCCGAAGCTGGATATGGCCAGTACGAAGTCTCGAAAGAAGACCCGCCTCGCCCCGCGTTAAACTATCAAGGGCCTCAGGCCGTGAAACAGAGGGGTGAATCCCAAACAGAGCACGGCCAGTGGGTCCAGCAGCCCACCGACCCTGCCAGACCCTAGACGAAAGTCTAGAGTAGGCTGGCCGAAGGTCTCCTGGGCCAACTACAAAAAAGACTGCCGGGGTTGTCAGACGACTACCCTTCCTAGCCAGTTCATCCGCTAACTCGTTTCCAAACTCCCCACTGTGAGCACGAGTCCACACAATCGAAATAGCAACTCCCATCTGGCTAGCCAAGAATAACTTCCACCCCACCTCGAGGGCTAGCGGATGGGAAACGTTCAAGGAGGAGGAGGAGGAGGAGGTTCACCTTTATAGCGAGGTAACAATGGCGTTCAAACAATGCAAGTTCCTCACTCATCGATTCCTTTCTTTCTTTATTTGTACAACTCTTTCATTGTTGGATCATTGTTGCAGTAGTGGATTTATATCATGAAAACATGCTGCTGCAACAATGAAACCGTTGTTTTACCACTAGTAACAATGGCTGTCCATGTTTACGTATCCCAAATAGTTTTTAAAGCATCATTAAACTATTTCACACTTTAAATTAACAACTATTTTAAAAATAAGAAGAATGAATTCTTGGTATAGAAAACGAAGGCGTGGGCTTCTTACTTACGTAAGCAAGAAAACGAAGGCATTTGGAAATTATTGATATCTACCCCAAAACAAAACTTGTTAAGGATTCCCGCCAAGCTTCTCGGCCGTGTGAAGTCGTGATATCAAACGCCAAGCTCTTTCGCCAAGCTAATCCCACCGACTAATACTTCAAACGTTAAATGAAAAAATAGAAAATTGTCTGTAAGCAATTTTCATACATTTCATTTAACCTTCGAACTATTACTCGGTGGGATTAGCTTGACGAAAGAGCTTGGCGTTTGATATCACGACTTCACACGGCCGAAAAGCTTGGCGGGAATCCTTAACAAGTTTTGTTTTGGGGTAGTAAGGCATTTACTGCAGTTATTGAGTTTTAAAAACGGAGTTGGAGCAGAACATAGAGTTATATTGGAGCAGAACATTCCCGCTAACAATGGCTCGTTATACTATCACAAAAATGGCTCGGTTAGTAACAATGCAAATCGTTGTTGTACAAATATATTCGACGATAGTTCGGCAACAATACGTTAACACTGTCCCTTTATTGCAACAATGGGTCATACACTAAAGGTTCCACTTGTCGTTGTAGTGTACAAATATGTTAGACGATGGCGTTCGCCAGCCAAAGTTCGGACAATGACAGCGTGTATACTGACGTGCGTGCCTAGACACACACTAGTGTAGCACGATAAATCTAAACAAAGTTGCCAAATAAATTGTATGCACGTCCAATTCACGAAAAATAAACCAATTCGAAAAACAAAGAAAAATAAACAAAGCCAGAAACTGGTGAAGAGGCCACCAAGTCGAGAGTGGTTCGGCGCTTCAAAGGAGTGATATCAACACATCAAAACTAACGAAATAAAACAAATTACAACAAAATTAAAACCAAACCAAAAACCTATAAAGAGGTGACCAAGTTGAGAATGGTTCGACCTATAGGCAAAAGGTAGTAAAAAATTGTTGAAAACTAATTTCTTGTTGATTACCACTTTATTACACATCTGCACGGTAGTGGAGTTGAGTCTAATACACAATTAAAAAAAAAAGGACCGATATCATATCAAAATACAAAACTGGTAAAAGGGGCCGCCAATTTCCGAATGGTTCGGCTCTTCAAAGGAGTGATATCAACACACCAAAACATTCGCCAACTTATCGAACCGAATAATACTTCGGACGTTAAATGAAAACTTGAACATACCGAAAGTAGCAATGTTCTAGTTTTCATTTAACCTTCGAACTATTAAGCGGTGCGATTAACTTGGCGAATGTTTTGGTGTGTTGATGTCACTCCTTTGAAGGGCCGAACCATTCGGAACTTGGCGGCCCCTTTTACCAGTTTTGGTTTTTGATATGATACTTATTTCTACCCGAGCTTACAAGGTCTACAAGTACCAATCGCTCGACCTATCGTACCTAACCTCACTTACATCGATTCAGGGTGCAAATTGTGTACATTAGGCCGAAAACAAATACCACACAGGAAACCAACTACTCAAAGTACCAACGTACACAACTACTCTGCATGTGTCCCAAATCAATCAGCAATAGACCAAGCTCCCATCGATTCCTTAAGTCTGGTCTAACAATCACAGATGTAGCAAAGAATCATCACCCAAAAAATTAAAGTTAGAAGTTTTGAGCATAGTACGTCGAAATGTCTTCGTCGTAGTTAATGAAGACCAAAAATAAAAAGAGCCAAGTAATTTTAGAATGTTATTAGTATCTGGGGAGGAGGAATATGTTGGAATGCAACCTATATGTCACAGAATAGAGGGCCGAGGGGGACCCACGAAAAAGGGCCACGTCATATATTTAGTGATGTTATAAAATAAATTCACCGGTCTTTAGACGGGCTGTAAGCTAGTTGTGTATAGTTATTTAATCTGGCGATGAATAATGACTGGTCTGTAAGAAAATATTGAAAATGAAATGTTTTGCTCAGAATAAAATCGTTCAAGATAATACTGCGATTTGAATTTAGTTTTTAAAAACAGCAACTTCCTTCTATCATTGGGTGTTCGGTTAACAAAAAAAAACGGGGAAAAAGCTGATTTTCGGTGTTGGATTGTCACCAACGCATATCAGTTTAGTGAGCACCACTCGAACGCCGAATGTTGCAACATGTAATAAAACAGCTGATAAATACCAACGGCACACCTGTGGAGGGGGGTGGATGAAGGGGAAAAGAGCCTCACTACAAAACCCTCACTAGTAAGGCACTTATTGCAGGCTGAATTCTGAAAACAGGCTTTAGAAACGCTTCGAAGGCACAAAACTGCTGAAATTCAGCCTGTTTTGCATTAGGGATGCTTTAAAAGTCAGCGGCTTGCGAGCCGCTCGGAAGCGAGGCAAGCTTTCCCGTTTTTTAGTTCAAGCCGCTTGACGCTGAGAAACTTTTCCGATGTTTTTAAAGTCAGCGGCTTGGCAGCCAAGTAAGCGAGGAAAAAGAGTGCCGAGTTCGCCGAGCTTAGGCAGCCAATATGTGGGCACGATGTGCGCATACGCCATTGCCGCAGAGCAACCATCATCATACCTGCGATAAATCTACATGATACGTGCATGATAAGTACGATATTGATAGCTGCCAGCAGTTCAATTGCATTGTCTTTACTCTCATCATCTTAAACGCTACTAATAATGCGATAAAACAGTGAAAAGAAATGATATAATGACTGATTTTGTTACTGTCGGCCATGTTTGAGCTTAGTAAGCTTCAAATAACGTCGTTTTTAATCTCAGTTTGAAAATGGGAAAAGCGAAGGAAGCCGAGACCAAGCAAACTCAGCGCTCAGCAAGCAAGCCGCGGACTTTTATGTAAAACATCTCTATTGTTCCGAGGGACTTAAAGCGGGCCCCGCCCCCCGCCAACTTCTTACACCTTTTAGCTGAATTCCATTTTTTCCTCCACCCCCCCCCCCCTCCCTTTCCCTCCAAAACAAAATTACAAAGTGTGCCACTGATAATTAATACAGCTCATAATTCACGAAATTTAAGCTACCTAACCAGTCAAACCCATAATCCGAGTGTAACCTGCCATTCTTTATTTAGCTTTTGAAGAGACCATTAAGGAACATGTGCTGAATTAACACTTCTGGATATAGAGTAATGCAAGATAACTTTGATCTGTTACGACGGATGTCGTAGTCAGCACGAAGCTTCTGGTTGGTTTCCCCACGCGCCGCCCGTAGCAACCAAACGGCCACAGCCAACAGAAAATGGATACGTGACCATTACAGCAAAGCCAACCGTACAGTACTCGCGCTAGCGGAAAGTTACGTAAATTGGTATTAGTAAATTAGTTACGGCAAGGTTTGACCTCGGTAAACCTTACAGACCTAAAATACATTACTTGATAATATAAAGACAACCAAACAAAACTATAAATTATTCTTTCTTTGTTTAGACGTAAAAAGTTTTGAAAATTGGAATCAACTGTCAGCTAGCCTACAGTTCCAGTACTAAAATTTACGTAATAACACATTAAATGACCGTTTCTTCCCCTATTTTAATGACCAGTGCTTTTTTTGGGGAATCGATTTCGGTAAGTTTGTAAAGGATCGTTGGGGAAACAAACCTACTTTATTCAAGGAGGCGGTAGTAGAAAACGCCATTCCTTTTTTTTTTTTTTTTTTTTTTTTTTAACAACAACGATTAGTCGTCAATTTCCTAAAATAACCAGTAAGCAGTTGTAATATGGTAAGAAATACCCAACAAGACAAAAAGAGGTATATGGTATCAGTCCCTTTTTAAACAGAGGCTGTACATGGAAGTCACAGTGCAAATACAATGCTATTTAATCCTTTGAACACTGAACGAACCAGTGAGTGCATCCACTGGCAACAATTTGTACACTTTCACCATTTCGTCCGCACAGGAACTGCGAATTCAAGCGAGAAGCCACTACCGTATAATACAAGTTGAGTTGATGTTTAAAGGAGACAGTATATTCTCGTTTCAAATACAACTCGAGCGTAGCTTAAGCGCGGAGAACTATACTTAAAGGCACATGCATCCCTGTTGGCTTTCTTGTATGACTCAGTTTTGCGACATTATAGTTCAAACTTCTGTAAATGTTGCCAATACATTAATTTTATTGTTTTTTTCTTGCGTGCGAGGCGATTTTGCGACATTCTCTCAAACCTACGTAAATGTTGCAAACGCAATTTTCAACGGGTCGCAGGATTTATTTACGGAAGGATTTATGTCCCTTTGATGGACGATTTAAGTACGCCGATCTGTACGCTCACTAGTGTCCCGACCACAGGTTGTTCTCTAATCTGTGGTTCCGACCTTCTACAGCGTTCCTTCCGAAGCTCCTGGGAACAACGGGAAAACCGATGTTGTTCTTGTAGGCTTAAACACGGAACGGAGGACGAAGCGATAAGCGAAACTTGAAATAAAAAATGGCATCATCGTCACCAGTGTTACCAGATTTTAAAAAACGTAATAATGCTACCGCCTCTTCAAAATTATGCTACATTATGCTACCAACCATGGAAAAAATGCTACAATAATGCTATCAATGGTAGACATTTTGAAATATTTTCTGAGAGCAAATATTCCTAAAGCAAGACAGCTAGCGAACACAGAAAAGAGACTACTGAATATTATAAAGATAATGACTGTAAAATTAAAAACTTACTTACACATACAATGATAGAGATTGGCCAAGGGAAGGTGAGGGGCTTAGGTATTGGGACACGAATGCCTTACCACCAAGGTTAGACCTGCCAGGGATTCTAAGACCCCGGATGGCATCGCCAAACGTGTTGGACACGGAAGGTGTAGGATCGGCCTAAGTATAAAATAAAAGGCAGATGAACAAATGAAACGGTTAAAAAGCATCGTTTAAAAGAGAAGGATAAGCAATGATATTAATCTCCCAAATCTTCTAGATTACCATACACGTGTTCTGTGCCATCATACATCGAACTGTCAAACTTGGACAACATCTTATATCCTAATGTATGACATTTTTTATTGACAAACATAATTTACAAAATAAAATTAAACTACTTACTTACGAAACTTTCGACATGAATTATATGGCTCCACCGTATTCTTGCTTTTTGGTTGTCAATAACTAGCAAATCCCAGATCACAGACACGATTACTTTTGCATACTATAAGAAAATATACGATTCGTCACCATGGTAACCATACCATGCTAATAGCGATGACACCTTCGGAAATTACGAAACACTCGCGCAAGGGCTACATCTGAAGTTAAAGAACGTTTTCTGCGTTCGATTCAAACCGAATAGGGATGTTTTTAAAGTCAGCGGCTTGCGAGTCGCTTGGCCGCGGGGAACGCTTTCCCACTGAAATAACAAACAGGCAGCGTTTCCGCTTGCAAGCGAGTCGCAAGCCGCTGACTTTAAAAACATCCTTTATTGAGTTTGTGACAAGAAATGTGAACCATTCAGGCTCACCTCACTTCTCGGAACACAAAATCACGTGTTGTGCTTAGCTCCACTCATCTCTACAAGCCGTTTTAAAATAGAATGTTGGATTAAAAAAAACTGCCTTATATAAGATAAAAACTGATCTAACTTTCTTTTTAAACAATTTTAAAATTTAGTATTCGCATTATTTTCATTTTGTTTTAGTAATGCTAAATGCTTGATGACAGCACCCTCTGGTGGTAAATTGTTGAAAACATATACTAGATTCATGGCAGTGGGGGGAGTCTCTTCCGAGCTTTGTGCATATTGCTTTTCCATTGGCTGGTGCCTCTGACGTCAAATGCAGTTCGACAGCTTACGCACATGCGCACAAGCCAAAGTACACCGTAGCCAGTGACGTTGCACGAAATATTACGGGAAAACGACTTAACGAGCTAGGAAAGGACCAACCTTCTGTATACTATCGTTCCACTCGACCTTGATTAATGGCCAGTAAACTATCCGGCCCGACCAACAACGATATTAGGAGGGGGGTAGACAAAATCACCGCCACGACTGGTTCATTTCTTCGAGGTCTGTTCTTCGAGGAGGCATCTTTGTACGGAGAGACGCGACATCTATTGGCAGCTAGTGACGTTTTTCAAAATAATAATTTTAATTTTGACTTAGATTATCGTGGCAAATTTTTATTATCTTTAAAAGTATTTTTAAATAGTTTTTAAAGATATCACTCAGCCACAATTAAGCTATTTCTCTGCGCTTGCAAAACAAACAAAAAAAAAAATGCGACACGTTCGTACGGTCGGTGTCGCCCTCGCGCTTGACAGAAAACGGTAACATACAAAGAACAAATCACTCGCAGAAGTGGCGTTTTCGGCGGCCGTATTGCCCACCCCAGTTTTGTGTGCTATTCCCTTTGAACTCAGGGAAAACTCAGGGAATTCTCTGATTTTTTTTTTTAAACCTGGAAAACTCAAGGAAAAAATTAAGATTCTAAATAATGTGTTTCCCAACTAAAAGCTTCAGCCTTTGTTACACAAAACTGGTAAAATGTGTGAAACAAATTCCTTCCTAAAATTACGGTAAATAGCCAGGAAAATGACTTCATCTACATTGGAAAACCTGGAAAACTCAGGGAAATTGATCTTAGTATTTTGGTGGGAACCCTGTATATTTCATCCAAGATCCGGTCGGTACTGTAGAGAGCTCTGCTTGATTGATTCAAAGGTACATTCCTCCCAACATCATTTTTCTCGATCCTCCAAATCAAGCACGGCCCCAAAGGTCTATTTACGTCCCGTTAGTCAAAATGTGGTAAAATGTGGTAAAATGTGACGTCTAGGAGATTTTCTGTTGAATATCGGGGACTAATTTAAGAGGGGGGTTCCAAAACACACTGACCAACAGGAAGAAAAAGTCATTTTTGGACCTCAGCAGTCAGGATTTTTAAAAACGCCTCAGGTTCAAGCTTCAACATTTCAAGCCCCCCCCCCGTAACGAGTGTTACAAGGTTTTGAAGCTATTAGTACCATTTCTGCAAGTATAGTTTTTACAAAAACCCTTGGCACCTGGTTTCTTGACTTCTTCGGTCTTTCAGGTGCTGACTATGTTATACAAGCAAACAGTGTGTTCATCATACTTATGGCATGAATCTCTACAAGAGATATGTGTAAGGAACATTTTATAGAACATTTCTAATCCAACATGTCTTTTCATTAAAAACAAGACAAGTTTCCTTGCAACTTATGGTAACTGTCGGTGTGGACAGCTATTTATTTAGTGTGGCTACAACACTAATCTTGGATAAAGGAATCATCTCCAGACAGTCTCAATGGGTATACGAAAAGAGCATTTTCTTGTTGCTGAAAAATCTTAACCTTGTTAATTTTAGCATTACATTGTCCTCAATGTGATGTTTCCCTGGAGGTTTCTTAGTTTCGTATAGCCGCCTGCTTGCATGCCTTACTGCGCCTGCACGGCACAGCCCTCCTCTATAAAAGCGAAAGCATGAACGCATTCGCCATTCATTTTCCTCCAGAGGTTCCTACACGTCACCTCGCTCTCCGTTCCCAGTCCCTTCTTACGTTGGAATTTGGATTTTCACCGAAGATGGCCGCCACCGAAAGCCCCACTTCAGTAGCTGCCCACTCTCATGCTCCAGCTCGTGACTTCGTCCTCGGCGACTGTTGGGTCTCTGCACTCGACCTTGCTGCTGACATCCGTGCCCCTTCGGCCTTCCAAGACAAGTCCCCGCTTCAACCTGGGCAGCGGACCCCTCCCGCTCCTGACCTTTCGGCCCCTCCAACAGATCTCCGTCACACAAGGGATTCTTACCATGAGGCGAAGAAGATTTACCGGCTTGCTGTCTCCACTTCCGACCACTCGCTGGCACTGAACTCTCCTCTGGATCCATCGTCCAACTCCTCCTGAAAGGGCGTATCTCGCTCCAAAGTTCATCAACTCGTGGAATCCGCCTTTCGGAAACACTCCAAAGAAATAATGCCTCCCCCGTTCTGCACGTCTTCTGCACATCAAGCTCGTACACAGGAATGGGTTGCCTCCACTGCAAGCCACGAAAGCCGAAGCGCTCTGCTTAGCTCTCTCCAACTGCTGCCAAGAAGCAAAGACCGGCTGACGCTCCGCCATCCCTTGCTGGTCCTAAGACGGCTTCACTCCCGGCTCAAACTCCCCTTTCGTCCAACAGGAAAATTCACTTCATTGACGAAGGGAATGATGACCCAACAATCCCCGTGGCCTCCCTTCTGAAGACGGTCGAAGACACGTGCTGGATTGCTTCTTGTACAAGCCTTCACAATCCGCCGCCGCTGCAGTCATCAACCGAGGTTTAAAAACGGGATTTAGCTTCGCCCTTGCAATTGACAACTCTTTTGACATGCCTTCTTCATAACGAAGGGTCCCTGCTAAGGAAGGGCGAACCGCTCATTCTGGACAAAGAACCTCCCGCCCCATGTCCAGGCCATGAAACAAGCTTCTTCCGTCCCTTCGGCGATTGTGCCACCAACCCAAAGAACTTTAACATTTACTCCGAGTGTGAATTTCTCTGAAATGAAATTAAACTGGATTTTGGCACAGCTCTCTTCATCCCGAAGAAAGCCGACATCCCAACCTTCGTCTTGTACGACAATGACAAATGCTTGCGCCTGAGCCTTCAAGCCGCTTCCCAGGCTGACGTCCTGAACACAGCAGTCAACACCCTATGTGAGAAGCTTTCGGCCGACGCTAGTCCTGAAGAGATTCGTAAGCATTTCACAACTCTTCCAGAAAGCTAGTTTCGCAACATATCATTCTCTAAGCTGGGCCACAAGAGCTTTTTTTAACAACATCCTCCTCCTACGTGAGATAGCTCTTAAATCAACAAGCAACTTAAATGATTCAACCAGACACCGCCATGTAACCAACCAATCCATGAGCCGGACACACTCTCTCGGGGCCTGATCCCTTCGCTCGCTCCGCATCTCGACATCTCCCGGAAACCAAAACCAAAACAGCAGATGTAAAACCATCCCTTCCGGTGGAACAAGCCAACACCACGTCCGCCTTCGGAAGATTGGAACAAGCCAACAACCGAAAGGATTCAAACTCCAGCTCTCAAAACAAGCAGCAGCCCTTTCGGACTGACCATACACCACGCTCTCGCTCTAACCAATGGAACCAACTCCTGACCGCCACAGCCGCTTTTTCTCACCAGGGGGCAGAAGCTTCTTTCGGAAAAGTCAACAATGACGCCCTTCGTTTCCAGTCGGCGCAAGACTTTGCCATTTCCTTCCAGCTTGGCAGAGAATAACCCGCAATACAGAAATCTTTCGATTATCAAACACGGCTTTCATCCGACCTATCACATAAAACCTCCCCTGGCAATCTCTCCACCTTGGTAATTCAGCCCAACAGTAACAGAAACTCTTTCATCCGAAATTTCACAGCTCCTTCAAAAGGAAGCCCACAAAGTATGCCACAATCCAGGCCCAGGATTTTACAGTACATTCTTTACCCGACCAAAGAAATTAGGTGGCTTTCGGCTCATCTTCAACATGAAACCACTCAACAAATTTATTTCAAACGACTACTTCAAGATGGAAACTCGACTCAATCCGTCAATCCTTTCAAACAGAACGACTGGATGATCTCAATCGACCTCGAGGATGCATATCTTAATGTTCCCCTTCACCCTGCAATAACTCCCTTCTTCCGCTTCATCTACCACCGTAAGGTTGACGATTTTCGCTGTCTCCCTTTCGGCTTAAAGACAGCACCAAGAGTCTTCACCATGGTACTGAAACCCGTCCTGGCCTTTCTACACCAACACCAAATCTAAGTTAATGCTTATCTCGACGACTGGGCTCTCAACACCAAAGACCCCCTTCGCCTCTCGCAAAACCGGGATCAAACAATCAGACTACTGAACCAACTGGGCTTCGGCATAAACTATGCAAAATCCCGTCTATCCCCACCCCAAATTTTCACGTTCCTGGGAGCCTCTTTCAATCTACAATCGGCAAGAATCTCTCCCATATTGGAACGAATTGAAGACCTTTTAACTCACATACAGCAATTCCGAAAGCAAAACTTCCTTTCACTCCGAGAACTGAACTCCCTCATCGGAAAGATGGACGCAGTGGCGAACCTAGTACCCTATAGCCGTTGGATGGTCAGACCCTTCCACCACCATCGCATCGATCACTGGTTAAGTCACCAAAACCACCCAGACAAGAAGATAGCTTTACACAACAACTTTCCCCACGAAAGCTTCCTTTGGTGGTCCGACATCTTAAACCTTTCAAAGTCAGTTCCTCTCCACGGACCAGCACCCGACCGCCTTCTCTTCACCGATGCTTTGAACGAAGGATGGGGAGCTCCCTTGGACGATCAAGAAATCTCGGGACGTTGGCCGAAAGACAACAAAGACCACATCATCGTCCTCGAACTGCGTGAAGTAGCTCTTGAACACTTTCATTCCCAGATCCAACACCAAGTTGTCCAGGTCCAAGCCGACAACACGACAGCCTTGGCCTACATCCGCAAAGAAGGTGGAACGAAATCCAGACTCCTTCACACAATCACGTCGGAAATCTTCAACGACTGTATCAGAGACAACATAACCCTGCTTCCCCTTCACATTCCAGGCAACAGGAATGTACTTGCAGACTCTCTATCTTGCCGGAAACCCCCGACAGGCGAATGGTGCCTCAAGAAATCCATCTACGAATATCTCTTCCGCATCTGGGGCACTCCGATGCTAGACCTGTTCGCCAAGAAGCACAATGCCAGACTTCCCCTTTACATCAGCCTGATTCCAGACGAAAGGGCAATGGCAGTCGAAGCCCTAATATATCCTTGGAACAACCTGTATGCTTCTCTATTCCCCCCATTCACGCTGCTACCACAGGTCCTTCAGAAGATTGACGAAAGCCAAAGCCTCTTTCTCCTAGTCGCCCCGCTATGGCCATCAGCATCGTGGTTCCCCCACCTTCTAATCTGATAGGCGACGCTCCAAGAAGTCTACCCCTTCTTCCCGATCTTCTTTCACAACAGAAAGGGTCAAAGCTCCACCCAAACCTTGCCAACCTAAACCTACACGGGTGGCTACTATCATCAAACTCCACAAGAAAGCGGAATTCAACAAGAAGAAGCCGAACGCATTGCCTCAAAAGCAACCACAGATTCCACAAACTGAATGTACGACAGTTACTGGACCAGAAAGCTAGTCCAACATTTGAGTAAGCGTCTTTTGCCATACAGAGTTCATGTTCGAGTGCCGATAAATCCACCAATGATGGCGGCAGGCGTTGACCGGCTTGGATTGGTGATGTGACAGCGGTATTGATGTTTTCGTCAGCAGCAGGGACAGTGGACTTGCTGGGCGAAAGAAGCAAAAACTGGTCGTGGACTGTAGTGTGCGAAGCGGCAGGCATTTCAATCTGCGAGAGGCCAGCAACAATCTAAGAGTGGTTGGCAGATGGATTGATGGGCAAGGAAGAAGTCTTCAGTCGGATGAAAGAAACGAAACCCAATCGACGATTCAAGATGGCAGGCAGACGGGAAATGATGTGAAGCGAAAACTGGGAGGAAAAGTGATGCCTGCCTTTCGCGCTGACACGCTTTAATAGTGAAAGGGATGTGCCCGCACATGCGCAATCGGGTTACAATGCTGGTGGCTACAATCAACCGAAAAACCTCCAGGGAAATAAAGCATTGTGAGGAACGCATGCAAAACTTCACCGGTTACTGATATTTTCCACCGGCAAAAAGAAATTACCTTTGCACAATTTATTAAACACTTACCATTTTACAATTCTTTTTAAATCCTATGAAATTTTAATGCAAACAATTTCCCTGCTTCTGGGCCCTTACTGTGGTCGTGGTACTACATTAGCAAAGAAAACTATGCATATTTCTTCGGGGAAAAATAATCAAGGAAACAAAAAAAATTCTAGATTTTGCACATTTACAGTCTTCTCATCAGAAGGAAGATTAAATCCAAGTTCAATTCATGATTAAATCACTTCCCTTTTTCTTCAGTAGTTTTTTTTTTTCAATTTGCATTTGCACCGGCTCTTTGAATACTGGTACAAAGAGTAGTGGTTACATATTAATACGGAGAGAAACACACTAGCACCATCAAACTATAGTAAATGGAAAACTACACTTGAATTTTGTGAAGCTTCTTGTTTAGTGGTACTTCCGAATAAGATGAACAGTTGATTCTTCGAAAATTCAAGTGTATTTTCCATTTACTACAGTTTGGTGGTGCTAATGTGTTTTTCTCCATATTAGTATTGCTACGGCTGCTTCCACACGCATTTCTCACATGTATGAAATTTTTCACCAATTTTACAGTTCATCAACATCTTATCACAGTTCAAGCTTCACTATCGTTGTCACTCACCTCTTCCTCATCTGAAACGTCAATCTCCAGTATGTCATCAGCCGTTACCAGAAAACGTTTGTCCTCCTCCTTCAAACTTGCTTTTGAGGTTTCCGTCGCCACCACCGCTGGATTACCCAAGGTTTGTCCCTGAAGAATGTCCGGGGTATTGAATTTGTCCACTACGGGTACCTCAAAAGTAGACATAAAAAACGGGAAGCACCACTGGTTTTCCACTGGCACCGATAGATTGTTCGTATACTTGTGTTTTACAATTGTAGCTGTACGATGCCCTGGAATGCCAAGCTGCAATTTGTAATCTTTAGCTCCTTCTGCCAACATCGTTCCGACGTCATTGCAGATGCTTTACCAGAAAACATTTTCTGCCCAGCTCCCTTGACCAGACTGGCATGGCTACGTGTTGTGTGAGTGTGTAAGTTCGTTCAGTTCATTTTGGAGAGATGTCCTGCAAAGCTGAACAAGGGTCAGGAGCGATTTGTTCGACTTTCTTACGATTATCACTCTTTTTGTGTGACATTCCCATCTTCTGATTTGCATTGTCATAGCTATAATACATTTTGAATGGGCTAGACCGTTGTGCACACTTTGGGCTGTATGACTTCGGTCGTTCATTAAAACTGTTTAAGGCTACAGTATTGCCATTTCAACGTCCCCACCCTGATCTTGTCCATTTGACGTGAAACTTTTGTCACATTTGACCCCTTTTTCTTGCCAATAAATTGTGTATCGTCAACCTTTTTACTTACCTGTTCATTCTTCGACTTCTTCATTTTTAAAGTGACGTCAGTTTTACAAAAACACTGCGATTTGTTTCCAGTACCGTAGCACTGGATTCGGAAAGGCGATAAGAATCTTATTTTCGAAAGCGTCAATGTTAACTTTCACTTCTATATTGACAGATGAACGCATTGAATCTAATTCATCTTCATATCCACTTTCGCCGCTTTACGAACTTCCGATATAACAAGTTGTAAGTTACTTTTACGGAGCGGCGTACTATCCCAAACAAAGAGAATTCAGAATGGAATTGTTAGCGTTCGTTAAAACCATGGTCACAGGCGCATCGGCCAACAGGTTGCCTGTCTGTGCGGCAATAGTTTTGGCCAACAAGAAAACTTGGTGCGTTAACGTCAGTGCTTAGGGCATCAAGAGTCAAGACAAATATTAAGTGGGGTTTTTACGGTGGAATTACTGGAAATGGGTGTCCTAGAACCCCTACAATGGACTAAAAAAGCACGGTAACAGATTATGTGAAGGCAAACGAAGCAGTGCTCCATAAAAATACAAACAACGTTTCGAAAATTTTCAATTTTCGTCATCAGATTAGCAATAAAATTAAAGCATGGCAAAAGCCACTAAGTCATCCTACGTTAAAAGCATAAAACAGTAATTTAAAACAGGTAAAAACCACCAATTTCTCCCCTCAAAAGAGGCAGAAATGGCACCCGAAAAGCAACGACCCACCTGCTCCGTTGGGAAACCAAGTCGCGAGGCAAGGTGTATGCAAATCAGGGTCACGTGATTCAAAGGTGTGATGCATTCGTCATGGGGTTTCACAATATGCCTGGCAAAAGAGTCGAGTTTAAGTGTTTTAATTACAGGAAAATATTGTTTTAGAAATTTATTATCTGGCACTAAGTGGTTATATACAGGTGATGTATGTGTAATTGTGTATGGATGACAAGCGTTTCAAGATTAATTCGTGCTCTAGGGTGTTTTTCTCGAAACAAGCTTTCGACCTTGTCCAAGTCGGGGGTGTGGCCTGTTGCGTATTTGTCAGGCGACTTACTTGTTGAAATGCAGTGTTGCACTAAAGAATTGGATTCGACTTTTATTTGAAGTTTGACTTATGGGATGCCATGCGTCCTACATATGTAGCAGTACAGGTTGGCTCCGTACAGGGAATTCGATAAACAGCATTGCGTGTGGAAAACATATGGTCTGATTTGTTATTGTTTTTATTTTCATGGTGCATTGTCAGCTGCTTAATATTTTGGTGGCTGTTTGAAACAAGTCGGATGTTATTGATGGTAAGTTTCTTCTTAAGGACTTCAGAGATGCCTTTGTAGTAAGGCAGAGCAATGAAACTTGTAGGGGGGGGGGGGGGGTTTCTGTCATACTAGATACATCGAAACTCGAATCTAACCAGGGCCGAAGCGACCATCCAAGAAACACATACAGTTGGCAAATTCGAGTTGTCGAGTTGGCAAAATTGGACAAATTTTCACTGCAAATTCCAGTTTCCACGAGTACTGGTTAATTATTATCATCATTTCGTCAGTTGGAAAATAAAGTTTACAATACATTTTTTTTCCATCAGTTTTCCCAACACTTCTAGGTAGCTTGGGAGTAACTGAAACGCTGCCCCTGATCATTTCTGGTTGTTTCCCTGCATAGCTAGACTGTCAGGAGTGGGGGAAGAGAAGCTCCGCGAAAATTTGCGTAGTTGGCGAAATTGGAAATTGACTTCGCCGTTTTGTTTGCTATGTATCCACCATAACTTATAAGTATCACAGATAATGTAGAAAATAAAAACAAAAAATGGACAAAACTGTATTCCCACCGAGTTTGAAGTCGTGATAACAATTAACTTCGCGAAAATCGTACACAGTTGGCAAAACTAAAAACTGAGTTGCTATTTTACTTCCTATAGTTCTTTTTCTGTTAGACAGCGCCGCTCAGAAGGGGTTTTAGCGTGGAGCAACTCGTAACTGGTATTTTAGGAGGGTAGAAAATTACTGGCATATTAATATACCAAAACAACATTACTGCCAGGACTTAAAACGTTTCTTAAGTAAAGCAGAAATATCAACAAACTCTGCATAAAACAAACTCTGCGTAAGGACTTCTGCCAAATTATCGCCGTCTAAAGTTGTGATATCAAATAAATCTAAAAACTTAATGCAGAGTTATTTGATTTACTAGTTCGTCTGCTAGTCCATCAAACAGTGCCTTGGTTTTAGTTAAAACAGTAACGTGAACTAAAGCTTACTTCATGAAAATCGGGTAGAGTTGGCAAAATCAAAAACCGAGTTGGAAAAATTGAATTAGCCGTTTGATTTTCTGTTGTCCTTTTTCTGTTAACCTATCACCACTAAATTTGGATTTGTATTAATGCAGAAACAACTACATTTTTCAAATGAAAATTGTTAAAAATTTTAAACTTGTTAATTTCGAAGGGCCAAAATTTGACAAGAGTTCATAAGATCCCATACTAAAGGACAAAAATGACCCAAAGGCAACGAAATGAGGGCAAAAATTACCCTACGGGGACCGGTAATTATTTATCGCCAGGGAGGCCGGAGGACCCTCTCAAGGAAGAGGTCATAAATTTTTCAGGTCCCGTCAAAAGGGAGAGGTCAAAAACACACTGACCAACTGGAAAAAAAAGTCATTTTTGGACCACAAAAATGGCACTTTCAGCAGTCAAAGTTTCCAAAAACGGCTCAGCTTCTGGGGGGGCAAGGCCCCCAGACCCCTCCCCCCCCATGCGGTTTACAAGGTTTTGAAACTAATAATACTATTGCTGGAAGTACAGTTTTTACAAAAAACTTTATAGAAAAGCCTTGGCACCTGGTTTCTTGGCGTCTTCTGCATTTCAGGTGATGACTATGTTAGGATGTGGTCATACAAGCAAACAGTGTGTTCATCATACTTTTGTAGGAATCTCGACAAAAGATGGGTCCCAAATATTTTTTTGGGGGTAGTCGCATCATTTTTGGACCTTAGGGTTGCTCGAAATACAGCATAATGGCTGCGATTACATTGAGAGTCAATCGATTCACATTCCAAAGCAGACGACATCATTTACGCACCTCTCAAAACAGCGAAAACCAGCTGACAATTTTCACAAATTTTTGACAGCTTTGAAAAAATTTAAAAAAAAATATATCTCCTGCTGTCTTCTTCAGGTGACAAGAAATAACTAGTAACTAGTATTTTTATTTCTTTGTCACCTGAAGAAGACAGCAGGAGATATAGTTTTTTTAAAAATTTTTTCAACGCTGTCGAAAATTGTAAACTGGTTTTCGCTGTTTTGAGAGGTGCGTAAATGATGTCGTCTGCTTTGGAATGTGAACCTTAGGGCTGGGGGGACTCAAGGTTTTTTTAGGTCTTGAAGGGGGAGTCATCAAAAATTTAGTGGTCACATTTTCATTTCCCACCCCACCCCTACGGCCATAAATAATGACCGGTCCCGAAGATCCCCTGAATCAATGGAAAAAAATTAAACTGGAGCATGTTGATTTCAAATGTGGAAGCTCTTCTTTATTATACCTCAAGTTGTTTTGGACAAAACTGAGGTAAAAAGTTTCGCCATTTCGTTCGTCTTTCGACGCTCCATTATTTAAAAACTAGAGCATGTTTTTGTTTTAAAATGTGAAAGTTTTTTTTACAATGTTACCTCTAGGCCTATAGTTGTTTAGGATACAACTAAGAAAAAGATTTCATTACTTTTCACCTTTCGATAGTACATTTAAAAAAAAATTTCTGCCCCGATCTGCTGCCTATGCTTGCACACAGGAGTCGTCATCATTCATAATAGCATAAAAGACCAAAATGTACAATTAAGTCAACCATCAATCGTCAATGGCCAGCTGGCCTGTTTATATAATTCTGAACTGAACTCGGTTTAATTTAATTTTGAAAAAAAATATCTAAAAAAAACATGATTTAGTCACAATAAAATTTTTACGAAGCCTACCATCCTAAAAAATAAATTTAGAAAAATCACCAAAATTTGTTTGACAATTTGTTACTTCAGTGTTCACTGGAGGCTAGAAACAGGCACTAAAATAGCATAAAATGCTTCAGCTTTCGGGGCTATGCCCCGGACCCCACTGGGGAACTTACAGCGCTCCCCCAGACCCCCTAGCTGAGCTTAGCGGACCCCCTTAAAAGTACTTTACCGGCAGCACTACTGGCATTCTTTAAACCAGTTGGCAAAATCATAAGATGAGTTGGCAAAATGAGAGTCACTCCCCCACCCAACCAAGTCCCCTTCGCTACGGCCCTGAATCTAACATACTTAATGAACTCAACAATGACCCTATTTACAAAAAGCTCCCCTTCAACCCACTGAGCAAATACAATGCTCGTGTTAAAAAAATTCCTTAAAGCACTTGTAACTGAAGAAAAAATTACACCGAAATTTTTCGAAAAATATTTGAAAGTCGATCACCACCCCCCTTGTATTTTTCCCCAGATAAAGACCCACAAGCCGGGTTTTCCTCTCAGGATAATTACGAGTGGGAAGACTACCCCCAACATTGAGCTTGCGTGCATCCTTAAACCCATTCTAAAAGAACTCGCTGAGGGGCGCCATACTACCCCCAATGCACTCAAAATTGTTCACGATGTGGAAGGATATCAAGTGCCTCCAGGGTTTGAATTTGTTTCATTTGATGTCGAAAAAATGTTTCCTCATTGGACCAAGAGCTTATTACGGAGATCTCTCGAAAATTAACAAACGAACACCCCCCCCCCTCCTCGCTCCTCAAGCTTGGGTGGGATAATGATACTTTCATTAGTGCAGTAAAAGTCATTTTTGAAACCACCTTCTTTGAGTATGGAGGCAAATATTACCAACAAATCAATGGCGTACCGATGGGAAGCCCACTTTCAACTTTCTTCTGTGACATAGTCCTGAAGCAGCAGCCGACAATAAATTGGTTGAAAAATTTCCACAAATTAAATATTACAAGCGTTACATCAACGATAGTTTAGCACTTCTACCAACACAACTTAAATTATTAATCCTCGATTTTCTCAACAGCATCACTAAATCACTCACTTACACTATGCAGTCCTCTAAAAACAATGCCATTCCATTTTTAGATGTAAACGTCATTATTAACTATAATAGCCTAATCGAATTCACACACTTCAGAAAAAGTAGGCAGTCGACTCGCACCCTGCATTACAACTCCTATGTTGATGCCTACTACAAAAGTAATGTAGTAATACACCTGTTTTAAACCAATTATAGTGAGTCGATTTTCCTCTTGCGAATACAGCGATCGGTATGGCTACTAATTGTCTAACAAGTGTGAATAATTACCCCTCCTAAGAATACAATTCTAACACCCAAATGATTGCTTGGCCGCGGTTCCACGACGCGTATGCAACTGTAAAACCAGTGGTCGCTTGCATTTCTAGCTTTTGATCAACTGCGATGGATGGCATGGCGGCGCACACCTCTCAATTAAAGACGAGCCCACTACGATTCTTTTATCGGTAACATTTTAAACTGTACGTTTAATTAGAACACTAGTGAACTGAATCAACATTAAAATATTCAGCACCGTTTGGCATTTTTATGATACGGGAGGCCTACCATTTAGTATCGGTGTTTTGAACATTTTGTTTATCCGACTGCGACGTTGCCATATCGTACCACTAATAATGATGAAATATAATAGATAGCACAGTCATTGCCCAAAAGTAGTTTTATGAATTTGCTCCCTCCTTCCCTTCCCTGACAAAAAAAAACAAATGTCATACAGTAGAAGTTGATTTAAATATTTCTCCTCCCCCCTCCAAAAAAAAGTACTAAGCATTAAAGTCATGAACGATTGTCCAAACAAGTAGTCTACGCTGATTTCGCATGCCGACATGACTATACAAGCTTGTTATCCAGTTCGTACGTTATGAGATCAGTGGCGCCGCCTGCCTATGTCAGTGATTTGTAGCATAAATTGAAGAAGTTGCCAGTCATTGGTCGGTTGGTGGTGACATCAGCCGCTGACGAAGGCTACATAGTTCCTAGTAATTGGTCGTGGATGGATGACGTCGGTCGGCTGAAGAAAAAATAACGAACCTCTTACGTTTGCTGCGAACAAAAATCTTTGATTATTTCTTGTGGAGGATTTTCCCAACGGATTCGACCCATTTTCAAACTTAGACCTAGAAATGTGCCATAGAATGTGTTGTGCAAAATTTGACAGAAATCCGATAATTCGTTAAAACGTAGCGCGAACACACAGACAGACAAACCATTCGCATAAGATTCTAATCGACTCTAATAAATGAAGTTAAACGTGTTGTCTCACACACCAGTAATGCTGACTTATTGCAGCATGAATTTCAATACATCTTGCAAAAATATGTTGAGAATGGGTTCCCACTTGGGTACATTAACAAATTAATTTCAAAAGCTTTGCCCCCCAAAACGCCCCCCCCCCCTACAAGTTTCATTGCTCTGCCTTACTTCAAAGGCATCGTTGAAGTCCTTAAGAAGAAACTTAACACGAATAACATCCGACCTGTTTCAAGCAGCCACCAAAATATTAAGCAGCTAACAATGCACCATGAAAATGAAAACAATAACAAATAGTACATGTTTTCCACACGCAATACTGTTTGTCGAATTCCCTGTATGGAGCCAACCTGTACTGCTACATATGCAGGACAATCCCTTCAAAAACTTAAGGAACGTATGGCATCCCATAAATCAAACTTCAAATTAAAAGTCGAATCCAATTCTTTAGTGCAACACTGCATTTCAACAGGTAAGTCGCCAGACAAATACGCAACAGGCCACACCCCCGAATTGGATAAGGTTGAAATCTTGTTTCGAGAAAAACACACTAGAGCACGAATTAATCTTGAAACGCTTGTCATCCAAACACATACACCACCTGTACATAACCACTTAATGCCAGGTAATAAATTTCTAAAAGAATATTTTCCTGTAATTAAAACACTTAAATTCGACTCTTTTGCCAGGCATATCATGAAACCCCCCATAACGAATTTATCGCACCTTTGAAACATGTGAACCTGATTTGCTTACACCTTGCCTCGTGACTTGGTTTCCCAACAACAGAGCAGGTGGGTCGTTGCTTTTCGGCTGCCATTTCTGTCTCTTTTCAGGGAAGAAATTAGTGGTTTTTATCCGTTTTAAATTACTGGTTTATGCTTTCAACGTAGGATGATTTAGTGGCTTTTGCCATGCTTTAATTTTATTGCTAACTTGATGACGAAAATTGAAAATTTTCGAAACGTTGTCTGTATTTTTTTGTAGCACTGTTTGGTTTGCCTTCACATAACCAGACCCACTGCGACGCTCAAGTTGTGCATGTTTTTGAGCAGACTTGTACCATGTCTTAAGGATCTTCTTTACGGATAAGTTCGCAAATTTCACATTGTGTGTCAAGACAATTACATTCTGCAGGCTGGATGTGCATCTTGAGCTGTCTTCTTCATGTGCAAGTCGAAAATTTGCCTGAAGCGAGGAGATCACGAAGTTTCCAATTGTCCGCCAAGTTGTAAGTGAATGGGTGAAAAGGTAAATTACCTAATAAAAATTATGTGTTCACAGCACACGTGCCCAAAGCGAAGTGAGAGCTCTGGCCGCTATTACAATATTATATGAGAAGCGCCACGAGTGATCCTAGCAGAGGATTAGCAAAACTAATCGTAATGAGATTTAAAATGGATAAAAATATTGATTTCGGGTGTTAAAAAACAGCCAAATCAAAGCGATTTAGGCACATACTGAAGGTTAGTATTTTGCAGATAGTAAGAAACTTTAAACCCGTAGCTTCAACAGTCCGCTTCTACTTTTTCATCCCCTGCAAGCTTCAGCTAGTGACAAAAATAATTTTTTATTTCTCTCTGCCCTCTTTAGTTCTTGTGTTTTAACTTTTTTAACCCTACTTTTCAGTCTGACAGTACCAAAATATGGCGTTTGTCAATTCTCAACACGCAGGCACGGGTAAGGGTTTACAAAACAGCCCCACAATTTAACGTTTTCTTTTTTAAGAACAGAACGGGGTGATTTCTAGTCATTCCAAGGTTTTTCCCTAGGTTCTCCAACACGCAGGCACTGGCTTTATCCTGGGTCGCCCCCAAAATGCTGTAATTTCCCGACACAGGACATTTATCTCCAATGCTAAGCTACTTACAACTGTTTTACTCTATTTCCCATTTCCCTGAATGAGAAAGAATGTGGGTACTGTATTTTTTGTCCGAGATCATTGGCACCCGAAATGAAAAAAGTTGGCTCTCGTGAATGGTTTGTCCGGCATGCAGACACTAGCCGGTTTAACAGGTTTGCCACCAAAAATTGGTTTGTGGTCAGAGTTTGCTTTTGGCAAAAAAAAAAATACGAAAGAAAGTGAAAACTACCTTTCCAACCATTTTATTAAGCTCTTAATTATGTGTTATACTACATTAAAAAAAGCATGATAAAAGGATTTGTACAACTTCGTGGTATACAAAGAAATTAATACACTTTTACTGTACAGAAGAATATTCAACAAAAGTTCACATTTTCTTTTTTTTTTTTACTTTTTGTTACTTATACTAAAAATATTAATTTACTAACACCCTTTTTCAAAATAATTTTTTGGCATTTAACAAAATTAAAGTGCTAAATAATTATACAAATTGACAAATTGCTAATACCAGTACAATGCAGAAAACAAAATTGTATTTCATTATTACATTTTGGTACTTGGCAAAAAATTGTTCCAGTCGCCAAGATAATTTTCAACTGCCTGCAGTTTTCCCACAAAAACAAAATTTTCTTTTGAAGCATAAAGAATTACAATTTAGCTAATATGTTACAGTAGAACCTTAATTATCCAAAGCACGATTACCCAAACATTCTGTTTAAAGAAATTAAAGTTTTCAGACAAGAAAAAGGTATCAAGCTCGTCTGATTTTTGTTTCTAAACTGAATTTGACACAAAATCTTCATGCAATAATAATGTAGGCTAAACCACATTCCCTACACAAAAATTCAACAAAAATAAACGTGTCATCCTTTGTTCTGCATGCAATTTCCTTACCCGTACTATTCGGTTATCCGAACAACCTTTGGTCTAAAAGTTCGGATAGCCAAAGCTCTACTGTACCACTTTATGAACTCTTGTACTAATGAAAATAGATGGGCGAAAGGAAGCACAATGCATTAAGGCGATGATGAGCAGTAATAGTTTACCTGTGTAAATCAAGTACAACCGTTCTCAACAGAATAAAATGCTTATGTAAAATAATAAATAAATGATTGTGATACCTCCATCACACGCAAAGCTCCATTTCAATTGCAACTACATGGCCTCAACAAACTTTTCCTTAATCCCTGCTCCAAAATGTGTTAGCTCAAGATGTGCCCCAATTTTCTACACAATGTAGCTAAGAATAATGCAAAATTGGACAGCCAGAGGACACTCGTCTTGGTATAAAATTAGGAAACGCACTGCCTACTGCTTAATGCCTCAACCCTTAAATAATAGGCCTTCAAACTGTAACGACATGATCTAGAAATAAATATCAGCAGTTACAAGTAGCGAACTGTAAAATTGGACAGCCAGGACACTCGTCTTCGTATAAAATTAGGAAACGCACTACTCAATGCCTCAACCCTTAAATATAAGCCTTCAAACTATAATGACATGATCTAGAAATAAAAATTAGCAGTTCCAAGTAGCTTAAATAACTGCGAAGCAGTTTAAGTAAGCATCAAACCTGTCGTAAATTTTTCAAATTTAAGTTCAATTTTGTCACAGAAGACGACAGCAAACAAATAAATTCAACTTTTATAAAGAGTTAGTTACATACCTTTTACAGTACAAAACTATCAATTTAATTAAAATACATTGATATTGTGCAAACATCTTGCAGGTGGTAGTACCTGGTAGGAGATAAACAGGATGGTCCACCTGGTGGGTAGCTATGGAAGCTTCTTTGAGTTTTTGGGCTTACAGCATAAATCAAGCCAATTTAGCCAATAACTTACGGGAAGTGTGTTCAGATCGAAGTGTTGAATAGTAGCTACTGGTAGAAACTTTCCTACAGTCGCGCTACAAATCTTGGAACTACGACATTTTTCGACAATTACTCTTTATGTTAGTATTAAGGAAAATTGGATATTAGCCATCAGCAAAAATTATACACTAGAAATAAGGTAGTTCAGTAAGCCACCTTTATGCACTTACGTTTCGTCGGAGTGGCATGACCAGGATTAAAACCGGTTACCCGGTTCACCCCCAGATCACTTGCATAGCGCCTTAATCGCTATGGTCACATCCTCCACTGGCATGAATGGAGGATAAGTGACATCATTGTGTTCATGTGCTATAGGACAAAGGTGGAACTGAGATGGGATAAGACTCCAGATCTCGACTCGTTGACAATGAATCTTGACGTGGTCAATTTTGGCCAACAGAAAGTTTTTTTTACGGCGGCACACTTTTCCCTCAATACATTAAACCAGGATGGATTACAAGTTAATTTTTCTTTTCCTTTTGAAATTGGGAAGGAGGAACCATTCCATTACAAAATAGTTACCCTATCTTCATCCTGCTAATAACAATTAAAATAAGGCCATGCAAAAAAAATTGTTTGGTTTACAGGCGAGGTAGCAAATTGAAGCACCACGCATTTTATTTAAGACTTTATTTTATTTAACTGACCACATTTCTTTGGCATTTAACTAACTCAAAGCCGAACAAGTATGCAGTCAGCTTAAAAAAGTATAATATTCTGCTAATAACCTAAGATGTTATATACGTCACTTAGTATTAGAAATATTTTAGCTTTTGCCAAATTGCTTCTTACTAGTGTGAGCTAGAGGTTTGAAATTTGCACCATTGGAAAGCTCGGTTCGAGCCGGTGAAAATGGTATACTGGAATGCAAAAACGGTCAAAATTTGGCGAAAATATGATTTTTAGCAGGTGGACCAAGATTCAGATAAAAAATTTTGACCCGAGATAATTTAAGGCACCCGCACGCGCCTGTAAACCAAACAGTTAACTTTGCATGGCCTTACTTCTTTTCATTTAATAGTTAATTTTTAGACCTATCAAAAAAGTTTTCTTAAATCATTAAATGATACTACTGTTCTTATCTATCTTTTGCCCTTCTAACACAGACGATGTTAAACGTTGGTTCAATATATGCATTATACACGTTTGTTACTGTCTGTAGTACTTCATACGAGATGTGTACCAAATTATTTGTTACAGTCTGTGAACAGTTTAACTTGCTACTCGTGGTAGAAACCAACTGAAAAGTACTAGTTTGATAGGCTCAATTGTTGATAAATCATTAAAACAAGCCAACGAAGTGAAACTAAAAACTAGAATTCTATAAAAATAAAACCACGCCGTTGAGCAAAATTACCACGTATATAGACACTTTTAATGACTTAAATAAAGATTTAAAATTTAATACAAAACAGTATGACGTATTGTTCGAAAAGGTCGCCACAAAATTTAGCAAAAATAAAAATAGTAGGTTTAGAACAATGATGAAATTTAACTCACACGAAATACTGCAATGGTAACTTTAATAATCCTAAACTCGTTAATTACACTCTCTTGTAAGCCGCGACCACCACTGCGACACGTTTCACACGAGATTTATAATTACCTATGTCGAGCTAGATAAAGGGACAGTGAAGTGGAGTTTGATACAGCTGGCTTTTTATAAGACTTTGAAGAAAGTGATTTATGCGTATCAACAATTGACGGATTTAAAAATTTGCAACGGGACGAGAGAACATAGCCACCTTATCTGACATGTCTGAATGTCCAACAAGCCCAACTTTTCATGACCAACTACTTGAAATATAAAAAAATAAAGGCGTGGAGAGAATGACTTGTGATCAATTCATTACTGTTAACACCCCCCCCCCCCCCCCTGCATGACTTTACGTATTACCTTTTTATTTGAGGACTACGCAGCCAGGTAGGTGCACTTCCTGATTTTTTATTTGGCATTTTATCCTAGTTTATTGCTGCCTCTGTACACACATCCTTTATTTCATAAAAGCCCTTGTAATGTTTTTATCAGGATAACCCCCTCTCTCTTTTAGAAAAAGTTGTTTCATAAGATTGGAGTATTTGCAACATTGCTTACGGCAATTAATTTTCAGTTTTTGAAAATGTTGAACTACGAAAGCCGTGTGGACAATTTTCTTGTTACGTTCGTCGAAAATTCAGTACTCGTTTTAGTACTGAATATTGTAATCCGGAGTAATTTCTCATCAAGATTTGAACTAAGACATCGGTTTGTCATGTCTTAGTCGGGTTGAGTTCACCAACACTAATGACAGAAGATAATTTGAACATGCTCTTTTGCTGCATCTACGGCTACGCATAACTGTTGCCATCTGAGAATTTACATGTGTACATGCCGTTGTAGTGCTATGACTTTACGGTATTTACAATACCTACAGTATACAAATGACAAGTGTTAGTATTATGAAGAAATGGTAGTCTTGACAATAGTCCACTTGAAAGTAGCAAGCAACTCTTGATATGTCTCATCCACCTCCAAAACAGATGAGTGTGTTAGTTGCCAGCAATACACTAGAATGTATCTACAAGCAAAATAAAAATAAAAATGTACAAATAATAAATAAATTATGACGGCATTAACTAACAGGTGAAAAATCAAAACACTATTTCGACTCCAGAAAGGTATCTAAAGATACAGTTTTACGACGCATTTGTGAAAAATATACGAAAGTAAGTCAGTCCACAGTAAGCTCCACAAGTTATTCATGTATTTGAATTTACGATATATACAGGAATTAAGAATTGTAAAATGTATTTTACAAGACATAACACAGATATAAAACATTGGTACAAATTTCAGTTCAGTCAGTAATACAACGTTGCATGATTATGCTCACTAATTCACATCATTTTAATTTTATGTGTTCAAGTCATGCCATTTAGAATTCAATTCAACATGTTGGTAGTAATATACCTATAATTCACAACAACCCCTTAAGGGTGTGCCAGTACAATAATTTTAATTCAAGTTGAGCAGAGTTTGCAACAGGGGTATTGAGTCGAGTTGTGTGAGAACTTCGTCCTCACAAGGAAAGCAATGAGAACCATACGTCTATCCAGAATCAATGCTTGGGCCTGATCCTCCCAGTATCCATAGGCAGTTGCTCAAGAATCCACCTGTCCGATATTAGCTCCTATGTCCCTCGCAGAAATCCACGTCATGTAGCGGAGACCATTTAATAACGAGATGTTTTGAGATGTAGTCTGGGGACAGGCGAATCAGGAAATTGACCAAATCCAATTCGGCTCCTAGAAACATGAATGACCGAGCTGACCTGAACTGCGACTTCGCATCATTGACGCCTAGTCCTAGTGAAGAGGGAAATGCAAAACTGAAGATCTTGGTGGAGCTACGTCGGGCGTAAAGTCGGCCATCCAGGTACGCTTGAGAGCGGATCTTGCAACCATAAAGATAACTTATCACTGGACGTAAAAACTATGTGAACACTCGGGGAGCCGTGCTGAGTTTGCAAGGTGTCACCTTGAAATGGTAAGTGCTACTTCCCTAGAAGAACCAGAATACGTGGAAAACGGACAGTGAAGTGGTATGTGGAGGTACGCATCTTCGAAATCCACGAACCCGGTGAACTCTCCCTTTACAAACCGGCAACCGGCGTTGACAGTGGTGAAAACTTGACATAATAATACTGATAAAACACACTTGCACTACCTAACTGTAGAATATATAAAAGTACACTTGAATTTTCGAAGAAACAGCCGTTGCTCCTGCCGCTACTGCATGTAGTCGAACACTTTAAATTTGTTTAGTGATACTTCCGAAGAAGGAGAACGGCTGTTTCTTCGAAAATTCAAGTGTAGTTTTATATTTTCCACAGTTACGTGGTGCAAGTGTGTTTTATCAGTATTATTATGAACTCTCCCTGCTAGAGGAATTCAGGAACTGATGCAGTCTCCATCTCGAAGTAGCATTTATCCAGCTGAACTTCGAAGATTGAAAAACAACCAATTGCCCATCCCCAGCCCCCCTTACTGGGATCATCCTCGTAGAATCCCGTCTTGTCGAGGGAAAGACGTATGGTTCCTTTCACAAGCAGCTTAATAACTTCTGCCTCTTGTAATTTATTCTGGGGAAGGTTCGGCAGCCAAAGTTGTGGACCCGAATTCAGGGAGGGATAGGAAACGAAGGGGGGGGGGGGGGGAGGTAGCTGTTATTTATGATCGAGAGAACCAAGGCGTCTGGACGTGATGGATTCTTATTCACATAAGTGATGCTGTAGTCTACCCCAGAAAAAATCAAGAATGGGGACGGAGGGGTCCTCAACCCAGTCCCCCAGGGGCCCCTCTCCACCTCCGAAAGGAACGTCCACCATGACCATGGTGGTGCACTCATCCTGTCTAGCCTGTTGTGAATGATCCGCACTTGATTGATAACCCCTTCTGGGATGCCCCCCCCCCCCCTACTGTTTTCTTGACCACCTTGGTAGGGGGTAAGGAGACCTGCCGGGGGCCCAAAAGGCCCATTATTGTTTTGTTTATTGACCTGCCGGGGGCCCATTATTGTTTTTTCTTAGCCCTGCTGGGAAGGCGTCCTAAAGCTACCGGTTTCGGAGCCTGAGGAGGTTTCACTGTATCATACAGTTCTGGTGCTAAAGAGAGTTGTTGGCTAGCAAAAAGACGAAGACGAGTGCACAGGAAGCAGGAGAAAACGACCAATAACGTCCATAGGGATGTTGGAATCATAGAGGTATGCGTTGCGATGCCAGAAAAAGGGGACTACACCCTTTTCATTAACTGAAGACAATCCTCCAGCATGGTGTCAGTCCTACTAGCTGCTGACTCAGCCAGGTAAGACCACAAAGCAGCCATATGGAGGCAGTGTTAAGTCGGAGTGAGAGGCTGCTCAAAGACTACATCTGACTAAGAACTCATCGTCCTCGGCCTGGGAAAGGGGAGTCTTGATGACGGTGGGAGACAAAAGACAAGAGTCCAGCTCCATGTGAGCATGTTTCGTAACGTACTCGGCTTCATGGAAGCCGTACCGCTGTCCTTAACAAAATAATTTCTCTTCAGTGGCTGCCCCACAGACAGGGGTGCGTTCATCGTCACACATAAACCCTTCAGTGTCCAAAAGTTGTAGAAAAGCAACTTGAGACTGAGTCAACTAATGAGAGGTGGGGTGCACAGAATCCGAATTAACAAACGTAGTGTGAGGGAAAGACCAATAAATTAACCGGAGGCGGTGGCTCCTGACAAATAATGGTGTATGGACTGGGCAAATTGTTTCATGGGAACAAAAGCACTGCCTTCCCCCATAAATATCATCAGTATCATCTTAAATATCATAAATATCATCTTCCACAGGAAGCCGGTGGAAGATATCCAATTACCAAAGCCCCCAACCGGGGTGGGAAGTCATCATCTAAGACACATGGCAGAAATATGTGGGAAAGGGTTTTGCGGTTCCACATAAGATTGTAGGCTAATGGATGGGAATCTGGGTTTAGCCCATCAATTTCCTACATGGCCCCTATAATCCCACAATGATGAGGCAGTTAGTCAACAAGGTCGCAGTTTCATAAGGGTCTAACAAATGCAGGGCAGAGCGTGGTACTGATCGGTTAAGGCCTTTAAACGATACGCTCCCCCATGTCTGAAAATAAATCCGAGAGGTCGCTTGGATCGTTGTTTGACACTTGTTAGGGTGTTTATTAATGGAAGCAGTAAGGCTGATGAATGAAATCGGTCCCAATAGTTGCTTTATTAGTAATGTAGAAGAAGGAAACTCATATCAGCCACTTTCTGGATATTGGTGGGAAACGAGTACATATTTGTTTAGAGTCTCGATTTGCTCTTGTTACTCTGCCAGTCTAAAGTGAGGTTTTTGCAGTCCCACATATGATTGTAGCCTAATGGATGGTAATCTGGGTTTAGCCTACAATCATATGTGGGACCGCAAAAACCTTTCCTATAGAATATCCAGTCGTCTAAGACGCGAAGGCAATTTGGCCACCAGAAAGGTGCGAGGATGCGCTGACAAGTGGCAGGGACGAAGCGTTGAGGTGTTGATGCGAATGGTCCAGTGAATGCAATGGAGAGTAAGCAGCAGGACGACATGGCGAAGTGGCGATGCGGCGAAGCATCTTTACATTGAAAGGACGAAGTGCTGAGGTGTTGATGTTGCAGTTTGTTGATGCGGCGATGCGAAGTGTTGACGTGGTGATGTGTCAATGCAGCGAAGTGCCAACGTGGCGAACTACGAGCATACAACAACCTTGACGCATGGCTCCGGGGCAAACATGAGACATGCAAAGGTATTTTTGAATTGTGGCGATGTAGTGAGTCTCTCCTTTCACCTAAATGTTCCACATGTCCAATACTGTTTCAACATGGTGATTTACGACTACCACTTCCGAGACACATGAGGATTTATTGTTGCAATAGGCGAACTCGTTTTCTTTAGTCACAGCATGTGCAGAACGGGTTGGTCACTGGAGTAAATTTCGTCCAAACTGTAGGCGTGCCATCTTCGGATTTCAACACCTAGGTGATCGACGTCTGAATAAGCTAGAGGTCCATAGCACACATTGGATGCATCGTTCCTGCACCCTCTGGGGTAAATGCCTGCCGTATGTGCTTGATTAGCACTCACGACTGTAACGTCTGACCCTCGAGCCTGTTCCAAATTTTCTTCACCACCAGCAACTTTATTATTTTGCCAATTGGGCACTTTTTGCTCGTGCCACATTTGACTAACTTTAGAGGTAACTTTAAAGGTATTTTCCGCCTTTTTATTCAACAAAGAAACCGATTCATTAACAGATTCATGCTTATGTTTCAACGCAGAATCTTGCTCGACTGGTTGTAAGCGCGACGAAAGCTTTGACACGGTCAGCCTTGCGATGCTATCTCGATGGGCCTTGGCAATGTCCTTAGAGGCTATGACGTCACGCACGTCATTCTGGTGAAGAGGAAGTGAAGCAGCATTTGCTTGTCACCATAATACTATCTTCACACTGACTTGCTTGTCCAAGTGGTTCATTCATTGGCCACCACGCACAGCCACGGTTTAGGCGTGGTTGTGCGATTACAGAGAAGCGGTACTGGGAAGTCCCCTAACCCAATCATTCGACCAAGATAGAACCAAGCTCAATTATTATCCACATGAAATGTACAAAAGTATTTCTCACCCTACGACGTCCTTGCCAATGGTCACACATCAAAGTCGTTTACCAAAAAATGGTAAAGGAACGTTGCCTTCTTCTTTTCAATTGCCTGATTTGTTGCCCTTCGAGCTGAATTTGTATCATTCTTGTCAGGGGCTGGCGGCCGAATCAGAATGCTTCCAAACAAAGCAGCTACAAAACACAAATTGTGTTTTAAATAAAATCTTGGACAGTACATAACATATCAAGTAGATGCTTTGTTCATGATGTCAAAGGGAAATGAGAGAGTCACTTACTTAACATCTTAATATCCAGCTTGTTCTTTTCGGAATGTGAAAGCAGCTCTCTAAGGAAGGACGCCAAATATTTGAAGACGTTTTTGTGCACCGGCGGAATCTGTGTCAAAATCTGTAAAGAACGAAATTTTTTTTTAAATGCTGCTGTTAAGCGTACAAGTCACGTGTTCTGCTCACAAATGCTAGCAGCAGAAGCGTACCCAAGACAGCAAACAGTTACGGTTACCACGCAGGTAAAAGTGTGCGATTAGAGTAATTTTAAAATTAGGACCTAGCCAGTTATGCAACAAAAAAAAAGTAAGTATTGAATGCTGTTCGCTTATATGTTGAAAAAGGTTTTCTAATAAAAGTTATTTTTAATTTATTAGAATAGTAACACGCAGTAGATCACGTTACAATCCTACTAAATTTGATATCGGTTTGTTCTACAGATGGTCATTGTACTCTGTAATAGCTTTAAAATAGCTCTCGTCGAGCTAATCAATTTACTATACCGTAAATCACCTATTCAATACCGTGCTGAAGCAAGCGCACACACCCTCCTCTTAAAATTCTCTAAGATCACATATTTTTTTTAAAGCAGTGTGAAAGCTTGGTGCTCCCCTTAAGTTTTTTTTTTTTTTTGCTATGCTTTGTTTGGGCTCGTTGGTAGAGAATACTCTGTTGATGAGAGGAAAGACACTTACTTTGCTGGGGGTAATTCAGCAAGCGCAAAACCGGACTGGTTTCATCAAGTTGAAAAGCAGAAACTACTGCTTATTTGAGGTTCCATTATACAGAATGTTAGACACCCAGATTTTGCGACATTTCTCTCTGTTCTGAGGGTGCCAAGCTGTAGCAGATATTGGCCAACCTGCCACTGGAGTCTCTCACTCGCACGCTGTTCGGGGCCAACCATTCACACTAACTCAGTCTTTGCCACGGAAACTCTGCTTTTATTCCCATTCTTGCTACACAAGAATGGTTACAACACTAGGTTGGGTGGGGATCTGCCTTCATGCTTCCCTCCTCCTGACAGCTGCCTCGATGCTGCCATGACCTCTGTCTCACGTCCTCGGACTCTCTGGCGGGAATGATTACTGAGCCAACTCTGGGGCTCGCACTCAAAGGTCATGGTCAGCAGGTGGAAGGCCAGCTGGGAGCCAGGGTTGCCCCATAACAATTTAGGCAAATTAATGGCAATTGATCACTTGAAATAAGCTCCTCTTACCAATAGAGACCTCCAGGCAGACTGTTTTGCTCTTGTTTGGGCTCGTCAGAAGAGAATACTCCGCGTGAGAGAAGTTTGATTTCAAGTGATCAACCGTCATTGACAGGCCTACATACGGGTGAACATATACATAATACACTAATCTGAGAAAGAAGGAAAAGACAACTGCCCCGACTGGGACTCAAACCCTGGATTTCCCGTTTACTAGCCGGGCGCTCTAACCCCTGTGCTGCCAGGGCATGTTCTGGCTACAGGCTCCAGCCAAGCCAAGTAGCTGTTCAATCATTCTCAGTGGTGACCTATAGGTCACAAACATACATACAAGGAGGGAAAGCAACATTGCTACATTGTTTTTTTTTTTTTAAGATTTTTCTATTTTTTAAACATGGTACTTGTATGGTATAAATTACCTGTTTGCACATAACAAAACTGTTGGCACTTTCCAAAGCTTTCTGGAGGAAACTAAATGGAATGACAGGTTCAGGCAAAGCTTCAAGGAACACTAGGAGTGCCTCAGCAACAGAATAGTTGCTACCAGCTGAATAACAAATTAAGGATGCCTTACACCATTACTATGTGGATAATAATATAAGTACAATAGAACCTTGATTATCTGAACTAAAGGGGACAGAGGGACATTCATAATTAAATAGTTTAATACTGTAATTTCAAGCGTATACAAGTTTTTTTGCACGCTAAAACAAAAAATAAGACCCATTTCTCAATAGGCCAAACGTTCACCTACTTGCGCAGCAGTGATATGAATAACGTGAAAAATCTAATTTTTCCTACTTTTCGCCATGCATCTCTTGTAATAATTCATGAACACGTGCAGCTCTTTCAAGATTTCAGTTGTTTTAATTGTTAATATCAAAATTTGAAATCAACTTGTAATTAATAGCAGCCAATTTCGTTCTACGTTTGAGCAACGCGTTATTGATCGCTTACTCGGCTCTGGTCTAGATTAACTTCCTCTTCATGGACAAAGAGAAGACCGTCTGGAGCACGCAACCGATACGCAGCATTGGCGTTTTTCATGGACGAACGGTCATGCACTGCTGGCTATTTACGGTACCAATAGTTAAACTTGCTAAAAGGTATGCAGTATAAAGAAATAAAGATAGTATACATTATAAAAAGACAAAACAGCTATTATTTTACCTTGGTTCAGAAGATAAATGCGTTGGAAGGCCAGCAGCCTGGTGCAACAGTACACACTAGAAGCTCGTTCAAACATCATTAAAAATTGTAGATTACCCGCAGGTTACATGGGGTGCGAGTTGGTTATATGAGTTTTTTTACACAACCGCCTTATTTTTTCATGGTGCGGGTTACCTGGGAGGCAGGTTATAAGCGTGAAATTACGGTAACCCAATTTTACATGTTTTTTACTTATCTCAGTATTAGCATTTGTGAATTTTGCTTGAATTTTTTTAGACTTCTACACAAAAATTTTTAATGAAATTATTCCAAAACACAGAAATAAAGCAAGCTCTATGCTTACTCCTTGTCAAATCGGCTATTTTCTGAATATTTTGTAAAAAACGGTCCTTTAAATACCGGCAAGTGGCGGTGACAGTGGTGAGAACTTGACATTATAACAACGGAGAAAACACACTAGCACCACCCAACTGTAGTGATTAGAAAAAGAAACGGTGTTCAAGAAAAGAAACGGTGTTCAAATAATCAGGATATTTGGATAATAGAGGTTTAAACTGTACAATCTTCTTTCTAAAACCTACTGGGCCTATATTAGTAAACAAATGATGGAGTTCTTTACGGTGAAAAATTACAATATTTTCCGAGACTTTATGCCCAACTTGATTAACACTCATCTTCACCAAGCCTATATTGGGCCTATATTGTACGAAACGGCTACAAATTTTTACCTTAAAACAAGTTTTTTTCTTCAGTTTACCAAGCATGTCGAAAATAACATGTGGGGGAAACCTAAAACTAGACCAAAGGGGCAGGGCCGGATTAAGCCTCGTAGAGCCTGGTGCTTAAGATTTATTGTGGCCCTTTCCCCCTCCCCTCTAACAATAATTTTATGTAAAATGGTAAAATTAAATTTTTTTTTAATTTAAAATAGTACCATATTTTATTTTCCCGTGGTTGTGAGAAAACTTTGAGACCCTTTTTCGGTCGGTGGCCCGATGCTTCAGCACCCAAAGCAAACCCCCACCTCCTAATCCGGCCCTGCAAAGGGGAACCTTACTTAAAAGTTGAAGATAAGGGTGTCGACTTTCAGCCATCTTAGAGGTACCTCTTTATCACTCCTCGAGGCCACCATTCCTCAGTGCTTAACAAGGTAATATCCCAAAATATACTAGGCTTGTACACAATGAGCAATACCGTATATTTCCGAATATAAGACGCCTCAAATATAAGACGAGTAGCATTTTTGGGCTCGCATGTTCCAAAGAAATAAACGGCTGCGATTATAAGACGGGTGACTTTAGCAAGGCTTTCTTAAGGTTTGGTATAATATTTATTAGTTTGTATACTAGTAAATTCCCCTGGTCCTGGATTCAAAACCCAAAATTGTAATAATAGCTTCGCCTTTGGACTGCTTCCTGAGGCCTTTTTCAATACATATTTAGTTTTTGCTACATAATCCCAAAACTAGTTGAGCAACTGCCATGAGATTAGCACCAATGGATAGCTCTCGGAAAAACGAACGAAATAGTGTATTCATACGTCAAAATCGGCCAAAATTTGACCGAGTTATGGATTTGAACGCGAATATAAGACAAGGCTGCTATTTTAATAGTGTAAATTTGAAAAAAAGTACCGTCTTATATTCGGAAATATACGGTACACCTTTTTTGCAACATGAAATTCCTAAATATACCAGACAGTGTTAGTTTAGTTGAAGCCGACTTATTAAAGCGACCACCAACGGAAAACACGCGCATCATCAAAAGTCATGCATTAGGCCAGGAAAATAATTGCACGTCCCAGTGACTGCATTCTGCAGGCCTACACCAGACTTAACCACTTTAGGCTTATCGGCTGCATTCTAAAAACATAAGGGAAAGGAGATGAAGAGGAGATGTCGTCAGTTATGGTGCCGATTCTCAAGTGATTTTATTTGACACAGAACAGAACAGATTACAACTAGCGAGCATGCGCATAAGTACTTGCACAAGCCGCCTAACATAACTGCGAGCTGCCAGAATTAAAACACCGAACCTGACTAACTAATAACAACCCTTCTTTAAAGAAGTACTGTAAATAATTAAAGATTTATTTTTTACAGTTTAGCTTTAATTTATTGTATTATTTTATTTAAATATTAATTTAAATTCAAATACAGTTTGGAGATTCAAATCTCCGTTTCAGTTCTTGCAGTACTTGCAAAAAGTTCTTGCAACTACTAAGACATTATAGCCAACTATCTTAAGTGTATACCATATTACCACACTGGAATTAAAAGGTGATATGCAGTATGAAAATAATTCGTAAAATTAAACCATATTTTTGTATTTACATAATCAAAATGGACGTGCATACGAGGGGCCTTGAATCCCTGGCAATCCAGCATGAAATATCCCGTGGTTCAGTGCTTCTGAACCTACAAGGCCCCTAAAGTCCTTCAATCCAGCGTCTCATCAGCAGAGAACTGAGTGAGTGCTTTACGAAAAAGTGACAAAGTGAGAAGCAGCGAATGCCACCTCATAAATACGGGAGGCTACGTGCCAGTCACCTCATAGCCGTCTGCTAGTTCCACAACGACAGATGCACGTCGGACATTGTAAATAATCAAATAATGTAAATTTTGTAAATAAACTTCTTATGGTGGCCTGATGAAAATTCGCAAATTGGTAGGATTTGTTCATTTTGACTTTGTTTATTTTGAATTACCATGTCGGCAGAAACATGAATCCTCTGATCCGATACCGTACGATCGATCCCGATCAGACAGCCTTATAATTTAATGTCGTAACAGGTTCCTAGCCGATCAAAAAACTATGAATAGTTCTCGCACCTGCACATATCTACATGGCTAAATCAGAAAGGATACGAATCTTTTCAGGCACACCAGTGTCGAGGCACTCTCGAATTTGCTGAATTTCTAGATGAAGACCAGGTTGCTCAAATAGATGTTCCTGAAAACAATCTACCATTAACTAGGTTGTTTGTGACATGGTATTAGCCAAAAGATCCTGCACTGCAATTAATTTTTATCTCAATTTTAAAAGATTAAAAAATATTTACCTGTTCCAAAGCGTATTTATATAAATGGTCTACAAGCAGCCACACTTCTTTTGGAATGTCGTACGGTTCGTCCAAATATTTAGTATCCTTAATTGGACTAAGTTCCTGTAACATATAGAAACAAACTATGCAATTCTTTTAACAAAGGGTAACGACTACTTTTAGTATTTTGATAGTTAGTAAATTGGTAAGCAGACGTGATGTATATTAACTTACCAAGTCGATTAACTTGGCAACAGGCACTTCTCTGATGGGAGTATGCATATGAACTAGGCTGTCTAAAGATACGCCAAAACAGGTAGTTTCATACGAACCAGCAACAGTGATGTTAAACAATTAAGGTTGTAATAATAACGGTGTGAATTAACCTGTCAACAAGCCTACAAGGTACAAACGTCAGTAATACTGAGGCCTTTCCCCACCAGCATGTTTTAAACTTCCTACTGAAATCATTAAAAGAAGTTTACTTGAAAATACTCATGCTGGTGGGGAAAAGGCCTGAGCGTTAGCGGAATTTTCCACCTTGTAATCTTGTTGCCAAGGTAATTTAAAGTTAAGATCATGTCTTAATTAAATTCCTTTGCAACTGCTCGCCCCAAACCAATATTCACCAATGTTGGTCGCCACTCGCCAAATGACAATATAAATTTGGACTGAGGCGACTTCATTTTTGGCATTACTCGCCAAGATGGTGACTGCGGTAACAATCCTGAAACTCAAATCTTTGTGTCTCAGAAACAGTTATAGAAGCAGCCATCAGCCACGGCCACGGCTGTTTGCCATGACAACGATCACATAACTGGGCTAGTCCACTCAGACGGATAAGGATACGCTATTCTCGTTCGTCAGTGGCTAACTCATGACGACATCAAAGCAAACGGCCGTGTGGCATTCCGTTCAGAACAGTATTAATGAATCTTTCAGACAAGTACAAATTGCAGCAGTGTGAGCGACACTTGTAGCTTGCGGCGTAGGGTTGCACGCCGGGTTGGGCGAGTGCACGTGCAACTGCACATTTTCCTTGCTACAGTTGCAGGCAGTCCCTTCGCAGTTCGTTTGCACCATCCTCCTTGCCCAAGCTTATAGTTTATTTGCCTTTCTTTGTTGACCATGAACGTACGAGAAAAACTTTCAACTAGCAGTCAAAGAGACCAACCAATCAGACAACAAAATGCTTCGGCAAACCTCGATCCCACTTGTCCAGCAAACTGGACAGTCGCGGATATCAAGACAAAGTTAGCTGATAACGGCATTCAAGCACCGGCAGACTTCAAGGGGCCAGCCACAACTGAATGCAAATGAAGACGTTATTCCAATTCCATGCTCTACCAGCAGTCCAGAAAACGAGGATAAAACAACCAACAAACCCCAAGCCAATTTTCAACACCAGAAAATTTGGCTGTACCAACGCAAACATGGCAAATGGCCAAAACAGCGCCACGAACCGAGATCAAAATCCCGACCAAAACGAGGGGAATCTAGCTGAAGAAGTTGCAACCATGAAAAAAGACTTCAGTTCTATAAAAAAAACAGTTTAGACATGTTACTGCATGGTGACCCACATGGTATTGACAGCAATTTTCAAGAGGGTAAATGTGAACGCAAGTATGTGGTGTTTGGGATGGCAATGGTTATCAGCCATGGGAAGACCAACACTCTGGGATGTAACAAATTCCCGGTCCTTTTAATTTGACGTCTACTTTTGTGCGCAACGGGAATAGGCTTGTTTACAAAGTAGAGCATAATTTTCGAACACAAGATCTACATGCACGTCAGCAGCTTTAGTTCCGTTATTTCTTCTGACTCTGTCGTCCATCAAGTCCGGAGTTAATAAGACATCGTAGAAGGTAAGGATGTAAATTTATTGCTTCTATTGCCACAAAACCAGGCCATCATTCCGAGTGCAGTTCATTCCTTGCTGACTTAAGACGGGATTTCAATAAATTTGAAAGAGAGTAACAGTCGTTTGCAGCACTAATTCACAACTGACAAATGTGCATTAGCTTTCAATATTTTTAATCTGTCATGTGTGCCGAATTTCTCCACCGGCACAAAGAGCTGGATCTTTATTTACGCCACAATTTGGAAATTGAGGGCAGTTCATTTTAGCACAAATCTGGCCTCTGCGAAGGCAGCAGCTATTCTGCAACAATCAAACGGTGTAGTAGTGTAGTAGTGATACAACATTGATTTTTATTGGATTTTTTGCAGGCCCTAAAGTTCTAGCATGCACAGTCTGTAATAGTGTCACCCGTTCTGCTCAACTTTGTGTCCTCTCGTTTCGCACACTTCCTCACGGTCAAATACAGCCAAATCGACGCGAAGGAATACCCCCGCTAATGCTAGTGTGTCTGCTCAATCAGTCCTAATTGTGACAGGTTAGGTGGCCAACGGAACTGAAATCTGTAATAATTACAATACCGAGAAGGCTCCACTAGATGCGACTGCGCCTTCAACCATGCGTGCTCCATGTTCTCACTCAACTTCAACCTGCAAATCGGCTTTAAACAAGAACAGGGAAGCCCCCTCGAATTCCTAACTTTTCGACTGTAACTGCCAAGGTGCTGCAACAGCCCCAATTGATGTAGCCGCTTTGTAAGATGAACTGACTTCGCAGCCTGATCTTAAAATGGTGACTTTGCTTCTGGATGGCCTGCGAAGAGGTTTTCAGAAGGGGGTGGAGTCGCTGCCACGACTGTCTCTAAAGTGTAAAAATCATTGCCACTCGAGAACTGGATACTGTCTCGCAGGTGATTGCTTGCGTGTTGGAAAAGGGGTATTTGATTGGACCCTTCACCCACCCGCCAATTGCGACTGTCCGCATTAATCCGATTGGTGTGCCAACTGGGAAATATTCCGGAAAGCAACGATTGTTCGTGAATCTTTCTTCCCCACATGATGACCCTTTCACGCAATCGTCAACGATGTGATCAACTACACTCGTGTGGATGACGCAGTTCGTATTATTCCAAGATCGGCTGTGAGTCAATTTTGTGCAAGACGAATATCAAGGATGCTTTTAAGCCAATTCGGCCCGATTTATGGCACCTTCACAGGACAAGTACCTCTGCAATTATTATTCTTCGTACACTTTGTGTTCGGTTCAAAATCTAGTACAAAGATTTTCGATTTTGTCATCGGTCATTTGTTGGATTCTCAAGTACAACAACAAGGTGAAGCATCTGATACATCTCTTGGATGGCTTTCTCGGGCCGTCAAGACGAACGTCTAATGGGATAAATGTCTAATACCGGCATAAATAAAAAATCTGGAAAATCATCTAAACGGAATATCGTGTAATGGGAAGTCATCTAGGCAGAATATCGTATAATGGATAATTGTATAATGGATGAATGTCTAACTGGACAATAATATACCTGCAGTTTCTGATGTTATATGTATAGCCGCAGCGAGCACGGTAGCACTAGCGAGGCAGGGACATTAGACAATTTTCCATTATACGAATATCCTGTTAGACGCTTTTACATTATACGAATTTCATGTTAGATGACTTTCCGTTATACCGTGATACGGTATAGGATACGTTCTTCCAATTATGTGATTTTCCAGTAAGACGATTACCCCTCACTCCACTTCCTCACCATTGAAACTGCAGAGTGAGGGCCTTGCGCATTATGTGCAAAGGTTGCAACGCATCCGGGCCCAGGATGCAAGGTGACTCTAACGTCAATGCAGGAGGTCCACATTTGTACATAAAACTTGTAAGATAGGCCACAACCTGGCACCAAAAACTGTTTAATCTTTTGGGGGCCCTACATTTTACTCTTACACCTCCCTTAGAAAAAGTATAGTTGCGGCGCTGTATGGCCGTCCTTGCTTTAGTCTTCAGTTGAGAGTGCCTTTAGCTCCACACAAAACTGTTGGGCCCACTCACTGTTTGGCCATTCCTCTTGATTCCAGAAATCTGGACGCAAGTTTACCCATGGACAAGAAAATCCGTTTGAAGGAAATCTTCAAGAGTTTTACCAAAAAGAAAAAAAGGTCAAAAAGAGATCTTCTCAGTCTACTAGGGTACCTTAACTTTGCTTCAGGAGTGATTCCCGCAGGGCGTTCTATTGCAGCTCACTTCACTTGCTTACCCTCACAAATTCTGTTTGACGCCAGCATTTCTTTGTGCCTTTGTAGTAGGAAAGCCGCACCAAGATGGAAACGAGGAGATTTTTCCTCGACAATTGGAATGGTGTTTCGTTTTTCCAAAGCCAGCGTTTGTCCCTCGCACAGGATTTCGGGATCTTTCTCGACAGCAGGAGTCACGACTCATGCAAGGGGTGTTTCTGTATGGTGTTTTAATGTCCTTGGCCAGACATTTAGCTTTCAAGCGACATAGAGCAACACAGTTCTCCTACCGTGAACTCAACACAATCGTCGTAGCTTCAGTGTTGTGGGGAAAGTATTGGAGCAGACTTAAGATTGAATTTTTCTGCATTAACCGGACGGGCATCTGAGCTATTAACTTGGGACGCTCTTATTGTCAGTCTTGACGCCTTTGCTGCGCCGACTTACGTGGTGCGCCTTGCATGGTAGTTTATCAGTTGTTGCGTGGCAGTTATAGGAAGCATTTCTACTTTTTCTAAAACCTCTACCTCTCTTGCAGATTGCTCAAGTTCCCAACTCCGCCGTTTCAGCAGTTTGTCACCGCGAGATCCCCCAGTTTCCAGCAAGTTGTGAGGCCTTAGCCGATTCTGTTGACAAACTTTTCAATGGTTCTCAGTCAGATTACTAGACGAGCCTACAGCACAGGTTTTAATTCTTATAAGCTCTGTGTCACTCAGTTCAAATTCTGGCATCCGGGTTGAAGTTACCAGTTTCTGAGAAGCTCCTTATTCATTTTGTTATGTTTTGCCACAAGAGCACATGGATTCGCCACGGAACGTTAAATTATATCTCTGTGGTATTCGTTTTGATTTTATTTGTTCGGGCCGAGTGTAAAACGACAGTCTCCCTATTGCTGTGAATCTGCTCGGTAAGTGGTCAAAGCTTTAAATGGTGGTGTGTTTTGTCTTTCTTCGGGGTTTTTTTTTTTTTACGATGCAGCAAATTCGGTGACTTCATCTTTGAACCATTCAGTGAATCTCTGTTAGCAGCTCTCTTGGCCCTGATGGTGAGTCTGCTACGGTCAGGCTTCTGGCATCTAAAACTGAGCCATTTCATCAAGGTATAACATTGCCCTCTTCTGCAACGACTCACCGGTTTGTGCAGTTCATGCTTTACAAGTTTTTCTGAAAAAGCGCTTAGCATGGGTGCTTTTTAACCCTTCCTTCATAAATAATGGATGGCAAAGGACAGGCACTGACACGTGCTTTTTTTTATACGTTAAAGAATCTGCTCACTGGGAGTTAAAGATACAGACTATAATGGCCACTTCTTTTGGATTGGACCTGCCACCTCTACAGCTGATACAAATGTAAAGGACTCATTCAGACTTAGGTAGATGGGTCTTCTAACTGCTATACACGACTACACAACACATTCATAGAAGTGCATCGGTCTTACACGTCCCGCAAACCAGGATGGTCTTTGGCAGACAAATGCACACATTTCGCTACATTTTGGGGTTTGGGCAGTGCAAGTGCCAGTCGTTTTTCTGCCTTTTGCGGCGAGTGTTTTGAATAGCCAAATTCGATGTTCCTTTTCACTGAACGGATTGTGTATCAGGCGTCTGTTCAAGCGCTTCATTTTCTCTGGGTTGCTAAAGGTCTAGTCCGATCATGTCGTGTGCTGTACTCAGTTTTCTGCAACACGGGCCTTTGCTTTACATTGTACCTACCTGCCGTAAAAGCGAGATACCTGGGAGTTCTAAGCGCTCCTTGCTACTTTTTTAATTTTTTTATATAACATCCTTTAATTTTAATGTAAGCATTTGCCTTTTACGCTGTCTTGTGTTTTTGTACCTTTGCTCTTCACCGCCTCCCCCTCCCCAAAAGAATTTTTTTTTGGGGCTTCCTTTTGGGAGCCCTCGCTTTCCAGGCACGTTTTTGAGGGTCTCAGTGTCCTTCCTTGCGCCAATCCGGTCTCAAGCACCCACTCCTCAGCCGTGCGGATGTGCAGGATGCTGGTCTCCTCATTCCTGCTGGTTTCACACTGCTAACTCACTGCCGCGGGGAGTGGGGGAAGCTTTGGGTACAGTCAGCAGTCAGAGTACCTTGGCAAACCAATCTCAGTCGCCATGTATTTTGTTTATGCTGATTCAATAAATTTTTCTGCTCATTGCTTTTGTATCTTATTGCTCACGCCAACATGTAAAAGGTAAATTAATGTTGCATTAAAGGCAAGTTTGGGCGACAGTGTGAGTGACACAAGTAGCTTGTGGCATAGAATAGCGTATCAGGTTGGGCGCATGCATGATAACTACACGTTTTCCTAGCTACAGTTGCTACCAATCCCTTCGCAGCTTGTTTGGACTGCTGTTTCTTACTCAAGCTTACCATTTTTTGTCTTTCTTTGTTGCCTGCTCACCCATCCTATTTAGTTTGCCGATTTTGCTTGTGGTTGGGGGATTGAATGAACCAGGAGAGCTCAATGTTCTAACGTGCCGTGCAAGTTGAAACCCCAATCTCGCCCCAAGCTTCCACTCTGCTGTGCTGGCTAGTGGCCAGCTGGCATTCAGGATGCTGCTTATCTTCACACCAGCCAGTCGCACTCTGGGGTCTCGCACACGAGGTGGATTGCTCTGGGCACTGCTGGTCAGAGAACCCCCGGCGAAGCCAATCCACCTTCCTAACCTGCTTTTCTCTTACATACGATGTTGAAGGATTGTATGAACTGGGTTGGCTCGGCGTCCTAACCTCCAGCCCCCAAGCACCCACTCTCAGCCGTGCAGGCCCGTGGCCCATGCCGGTTTCACATCGCTACTTCACTGCCTAGGTGGGCCGCTATGGGCAGTGCCGGTCAAAGCACCTCGGCAAATCCAATCCTACAGTAGTCATGTATTGTTTATGTTGATTGAATAAATCTTTTTGCTCATGTATTGTCATTCACACCGACGCTTAAACACATTTTCTGATGAACAATACAATTTGCTTTGCACATGGCGAGCAAAATATAGAAATTAGTTTAACAGCTACTAGCTATGTGGCAAGTGCATGGAAGGACTACAGCAATACTTTTCTAATGAAAATAAAGAGACAAGGTTTAGTAAAGAGATACCTACACAGAATTCCCAGCCTTAGTTTACCCACCTCATGGTTATGTATCTCGACTTGAGCTGACTGGGTCTGACAAGTTCACACGCATAGCAACTGCCACAACACAGTTTTATCTTAAGACTAATGGAATACAGTACAGTGACTGAATTACACAGACCAAAACCACGGTCGCAAAAAGGATATGAAAATGTCTTTACCACCCTCCAGGTGGAGAACAAGAATATCGTATATTTTGTCTTCGCCAGAATTTAACTTGTGGACTGTATGTTTGTCGACATACACTTCTAGTTCAATATCAGATTTTTCTCCTAAAATGAAAAAAAAAAATTATCTGCGGTCCCAAGAACAACTACAAAGCTTTCCAATGCCTATTCTTTTTTGAGTATGATGTTTTCATAACTTTTAAGATTTACTACGTAGAAAACCAAAGGCAACTCTTCCTTTTTATTTTACATATCTCGACAACCTACTGGCATTGGGAAAATGGCTGCGACGATGATCCGCAGCCCTGCAGAAGCATTCATCGTTTAGTTGAATTCTTGATTTAAGAAAGTACAGCAGTTGCATTCATCTTATTTCATAAAACAAAAACATACTGTCTCTTCAAATTCGCTAAACAGTTTAACCCTGTAATGAGATTTTGAGGCACCTTCGACTATAGTAAGGTCAGGTGTCCATTAAACCGCGATTCAAAGACATTCTTCATTTGTTACCATTAGGTCCAAAACCAAGTAGCTGGGTTATATCAAAATCAGTTTATTAATGACGTGGTATTATTACTGATTATAAATAAAATGAAGTTTAAATAAGAGCTGTGCACCATGCAAATTCACTTAGATAAATAAGTTTAGGCGGCAGCATAAATGGGCGAGCTGGTATTTTGAGGGCAGCGGCAACTTTCTAAACCTAGTAGGCAGTAGTGCTAAAGCACAATTAAATAGTAAAAATTTGTTGGTTAACATGAATTTGAGCTCTCATGCCACACAATCATTAGTTTGCACACAACTCGTGGATAGGTACAAACAATAATATACTGTGATTTTTTTGTCAATTACTATTCATACAATATAATGCAATTTTGCAATGAACTTGCCTGGCATAATGAAGGACGAGTATGGCTTTATCCTCAGCCATTCTTTACAGTAACTTGTATCATTCAATTTTTTGATAAACTCAAATTGCACAGGAACCTAGATTGTCGAATATATCCAAAAAAATTTGCTTGAGAATAAAAACTACAGCATTAGCCATCCTAAACTTTGGTCTAAACTAAGCTACAACAGTTTATAATCCAATGTTATCTAACCACATTATATTTACCTGCCCTGTGTTAGCTATTGTCAAATAGCGCACTTGTGATTCGATAAACTTCACATTTTCAAAGTGGACTTCAGTATTATCTACTGCGACTTGTGGAAGAAACTCATTTTCTAGCTTGTCAAGTTTTTTCATCACTTCTTCAAATATTTTTCGGTACCTGACAAAATCCACGACTTTTACCTTAAAAAAAATAAAAATAATGAAATATAACCATGTTTCACTCTCTGCAATATATGGTATCGCCATATTGAAATGGCTATCATTAGGAAGAGGATAACTCCATACTAATACAGTAGAAGAATGATGCAATAACCAGAATATTCAATAAACTGAAAAGATGAAGGTGTCGACATTTGGGACCAATAGTGAAAACTCATACAAATGGCATCTACTGTCGGGATCCACCAAATCAAGATGAGATCTAGATAATTTGTAAAATTTGCTGGATCATATCCAGATCCTAACCGCTCCCAGAAAACCTTTGTTGTACTGTAAACAAACTATAACAAAATTTATAGGATCGTTTCACATGTATCAGTGTTAAAGGAAAGTTTAATAGCAGTGACCCACAAATGAATAGACTGTACTAAGATCTTGCTGGGGAGCAACAACATCAGCATTGGTGGTCAGACTGCGGAAGATCTTTGAATCATTGGCAAAAAGAATACACAGAGATATAATAACACCTAACACCTGGCAAATCATTCATGTATATAGAGCAGGAAAAGTAGGGGGTCGTGAACTACTCGTAGCCATGTAGAGCGGGCTCCTTCAACAGACACACACTACTTGCGTTCAGAAAGAAGTTGGAGATCTACCCCAAGTGGTTCCCATGAACACCATTGTTCTCCAGCCTACTGATACGAACTGCAGGTCCAGTATCAAATGCTTGCCTGATGTCAAGGAGTATGATATCACACGGTACAAGTTTTCAACATTGGCATTCGGACCAACAGTCAAAAGATACCAACAAATTGGTGAGGCAAAGGTACCCCTGACAGAGTGAGAGAATATTATCTACATCGTTGTGGGTTACACTTTATGAATCAAGTGCTTGGCTCAGCCCTCTACACTTGTCAGGCCGAGCTCTACAGTGCAAGGCGACTATTTCGCACAAAAGTCCTTTCGCAGCAAAAATTGGTTATTAGGGTTTTGTCGATCCCTGGGTGTTCATCAGGGAGACTTTGTTTTTCAGGTGCTGCTGAATAACCAATGACTCTAGGTCTTGAAGAGGCCTATCATATGGAACACTGGATCTTAGAAGAGTCGACGTTCTTTACAACGCCAATGTCATGCCCGGTCTCGTTGCAATGGGTGGCAATGATGCTTTCTGCTAACTCATTCCTCGCGTTAGTCATGCGCTGCTTCACTCTTGTTCTCACTCCTTTCCTCGCTTCACCAATATAAACGGCACTGCACCCATTGCATGGGACTCTGTAGACTCCTACCTGTGTGTTAGTAATCTTGGCCAACACATCTTCTGTCCTCTTCACACATTCATCTCGCCAAGTGGCTTCTCTCGTCTTTTCAAAAGCTTGTCTTTGATGTTCTTCTCGTTTCTAAGGTAGGTGTCGAAGCCCCTTTTTCATAAACACATTCATTAACTTCTCGCTCACACCCTTTAAGGTAGGATAGACTTATCATTCTTTTTGGCTGACTGTCAATGATCTTCTCATCATCTCTCTTCACTTCTCGGTAAGTCGGCACCCCCTCACGTGTTCTATGTGAAGAGCATATCCAGGAATGGTAGTGATCTATTTTTCTTTTCCTCCACGGTAAAGGCAAGATCGTCATGCCATTTGTTAAAACTTCTCGAGTATCCTCTGCAGATCTCTCCTTTTCACCACGGCCAAGAAATCATCCATGTAGTACTTCCACCACCTAACGCCGGCATGGCCTGCAGGACATAGATTCCGATGAGAGACTGGAGATGATATTGGATGGGAAAGGACGTTGGCTCTTCGCAGATCCAGTGTCAGAGAATTTTGTGTTAATTGATTGGGCCCAAACAAAATTACCTTATCTCATGGGTCAACAGATGGCAATTTAATGTTTGACACCATACACTTTGTGTCGCTTTAGACCATGTAAAAAAGCCGTTTTCTCTGATGAGCTATTGCCAGCAACAACAGCTGATAACCAAAGCCAACTATACATAAAGTTCAATCATGGTGAAGTGTAAGTAAAATTTTGCACTAGGTAAGCATACTATTGTACATTTGTTTACATAAACGGGACAGAAAGCCAATTGGGCTCGATAAGTGTTAAATAAATACGGATGCA
>JAHWFP010131843.1:14724-36100 GCA_023313725.1 Lithobius niger | reverse complement strand
GGGTGGTGAACTTCACCGAAAATTCAAGCGAACTTTGTGGTGTTTCTGCGTGGTGGTCGTGTGTGTTTTTCCCTAGTTATGTTTTTGCTAAATAATTCAAAAACTATTTGAGCTACTGTCTTCTCATTAGCACCAATGCATAGCTCTCGAAAAGACGATTCATATGGTGTATTCAAACTTCAAAATCGGTTAAAATTTGGACGAGTTATGGATTTGGACGCGAATATAAGACGAAGATGCAGTTTTAATGGAACAAAGTAAAAAAAAAATACCGTCTTATATCCGGGCCAGTATGGTATTAACACAAAAAACCAAAAATTGGTTCCAAAGAAAGACACTCGAGTTCAAGAAATTGAATAATGAAGTCACAAAACTGAAAAACTGAATAAGCCTGATCCAATATTGGTATCAAAAAGTGGCATCGGTCTAGCCCTGGTTACTAGTCATTATTACAAACATGCAATGGAGTCTTCTTTACCTGGTCGTTTTCCATGAGTATATTGTAATCATTTTTGTCTAACAAAGTTTTAACTTGTTCAGCATCCATGTTGCAAACTCTGTAATTTAGGTCTCCCAACCAGTAAATCTGACTAAAAAAAAACAAAGTAAAAACATTTTTTTAAAAGACATAGTTTATGAGCTTGCATCAACTGACGCAAACTAATGCTTCTATAGAAAAATGGGTCAATTTTGAACCTTACAAGAAGCTTTAAAAACAGCAAGTACAGGATTTAAAATGACGAACCTATGATTAAGGAGGGTTATAAAACCAAAGTAGACGAGATCCTAGAATCTAAGTGCATACACTGCTTGCAATACTTGAAAAACACTTGAGTATGGAAGCAGACAATAACAAATATAAAAATAGCAAAATAAAGTAGAGGGACCAGGTCTTAAAGCCATAAAGATGCAGGCTTGTATCCAGCAACTGACTCCGGTAACCGAGGCTAAAGGTCTAACAAGGTCTTCGTAGGTAAAAATTGCAAACCATTTGACGATAAGCTCGAGTAATGAACTTACTCGTGATCCTTAATTGATTTTGGTGGAATGAATTGCGAGAAATTCATTCTGGAGCAGATGTCATTGTAGTCTTGATTCCGCCTTTCAAACTCTTCAGTGTGAGCCGCCAAATGAGAATTGACGAAGCACATCGAAGTATTGTGGAGATCGAATCTAACAGCCACGCCACCTTTATTGCCCTGAAGTTAGTAGCAGACAAAGCAGATCAGATACCTAATGCTGTAGTACATGAACGATTTCTAAATACAGAAAGAGTAACAAGAGAAATTGTATTACCATTTTCCCCATGATTCCTGTTCCAACAGTTTCTGCAACAACGTGCTGTACAGCTTTGGCGTGTTTTTTGTGTATGAAGATAATGAGCATCATGCCTACCAACCGCACCAATTTGATCTGTAGAGTTTAATAAAAGGTTAATATCGGGGAGATTGCTACGTAAAAGCAAAGTGCACAGGTACAATGAATCTTTTATGGTTATAGCGGGGCTACTCGTCCACTCTAATGCCCTTTGGAAAGGAACGTAAATTTGCCGGCCCCCATGAAGGCTGGCTAAAATTTGTTTCTTTTGCTACGGAAAATATACTATACCTGTCAATTCTGTATTGTGTCTCACGATGCTGCTGTTGTGCTCGAGATTTCAATGTAGTTGTAGCCAGCCAGCTCGGGCACCCCACCACGCATGCGCAGGCCTCCTATCAAAAGCAGCAGCTCCGAGAGCTTGCCATCTTTTTGTCTCTCTCGATTTGTCCATAAGGTGACTGAAGAGAGGAGGTAGAGAGGGTTGGTATAGTATATTTTTCTTAGCAAAAGAAACAAATTTCAGCCAGCCTTCATGGGGGGTGGCAAATTTACGTTTCTTGTTGCCTGGAAAATAAACTAAACCTGTCAATTTTTGCATTGACAGAAGACCACGTCAAATCTGGTGGCAGGCACCTTATGAGCGAGTTCCCTAGGGTTCCGAGTCTGGCGTCCCCTGATTTTATACAAAGTTGAGCCTCCATGAGAGGGTGGATTTACGTAGAATGGCAATCCAGCCTCAAAAATCTGGGCAAGGAGGCGCAAATTGCTGCTATAATTTCAGAAATTATCTTCAGTTCTTGCTTCCAGAAGTTGAATCGCTGGTCTGGATGGGCTGACCATTGGGTGGACTTGATTTGATGCATGGCTGTTGATGCTGGATCGTCATGGTCTTCTGTCGTCGTTATCCCACAATTGGCAGCGACGACTTGATTTGAAGCATGGCTCTTGATGCTGGATCACCATGGTCTTCTGTCGTCGATATCCCACAATTGGCGGGACGACTTTGGGCCCAGTTGATGCATAACGAGCAAGACAAGCCGAGTCGTTAGAGGTACAGAAAGGTCCAACAGGCTAATGCAGGATAAGCATTGGGCAGTGAAGTCAAGCAGTATGGTGAAAGCTCAGCCAGTGACGGAGTGATGGTGAGCTGTGATGACGATGAGACGTCTTCGGGCACACTCGATGCATAACGAACAAGGCAAGCCGAGTCGTTAAAGGAGCAGAAAGTACCAAACGGTTCTGGAAGGATTGGAGCAGGGAGGCGACCTCAAAAAGAGCATAGTGAAAGCTTAGGCAGAAGGGAAGGTACAGGCAGTAGCGGAGCGGTGGTTGACCGTGATGACGATGGGGCATCTCCAGGCGTAGTCCATGCATGACGAACTTCGCAAACCCAGTTGTTAGGAGTTCCGAAAGGTGCAGCAGGTCCTGGAAGGATCGGCGCAGGGCAACGAGGTTGAATCAGTATTCCGAAACCCTAGGCTGTAGGTGAATACAGCTGTTGCAGTTGATGTTAGGTGAAGGCACAGACCTTGAATGAGACGAGCAGCAGTGTCGACAACAGCTCTCCGGCTTTCATTTTCACTCGATATGTGGGTTTTAGCTACGATCGAGACAAGGTTTGTAAAGTGAAACGTTCCCGTCCTGAAAACATCATTCGAACCATGGGTTTGTGGCTACGAATGAGACGAGCAGCAGTTTGGACTGCAACAGTCGTCGTAAGTCTTTACTCGAGACGTGGGGACAAACACGGTCGAGACGAGCTGCAAGAATTGAAAACGCCATCCGTCTTTAAACTTCACTCAAAAAGTAGGTTTTAGTCACGGATGTGACGAGCAGTGGTGTTGCCGGCAACAGTCGTCTTGATTTTCTCTCGAAACGTGGGGTCAGCCACGTGCGAGACGAGCTGCAAGAGTTGAAAAAGCCAGTCGTCTCGACCGTAACTGTCCCCACGTCTCAATGAAGACTTACGACTGTTGCAGTCCAAACTGCTGCTCGTCTCATTCATGGCCACAAACCCACGGTTCGAATGAAGTTTTTAGGATGGGAACGTTTCACTTTGCAATCCTTGTCTAGATCGTGGCTAAAACCCACGTATCGAGTGAAAATGAAAGCCGGAGAGTTGTTGTCGACACTGCTGCTCATCTCATTCAACGTCTGTGGGTTTTAGCCACGACGCGAAATGTGGGTTAGCCACGAATGAGACGAGTAGTGGTGTAGACAGCAACAGTCGTCTTGATTTTCACTCGAGACATAGGGTCAGCCACTGTCGAGACAAGCTGCAGAAGGTGAAAGCGCCAACCGTCTAAGTTCACACCAAACGTGGATTTTAGCCACGAAAGAGACAAACAGTAGTGTAGACAGTAACAGTCGTTTCTAATTTTCAGGCGAGACGTGGGGTCAAGCCACGGTCGAGTGAGTAGCAAGATCTAAAAACGTCATCCATTTTGAATGCCCACTTTGCCAGTGATGAGACGAGAAGTGGTGTAGACCACAATGTTCGATTTGAATTTTCCTTCGATACGAGGAATTAACCACGATCGAGACTCGCTTGTAGGTGAGAAAGTCAGTGCTCTTCTAGTAACAAAATCATCCAAGGATTACGCCGAGGTGAAGACACTTCCAGTTTGTGAAGAGGTCGTTGCGTGGGTCTGCAGGCCAGACGCCAACAGGGATAACATGCTTCAAACCGTGGCCGGAACGGGATATTGGAGAGGCCACGAGCTGACAGATGGCGAGGCGACGTGAACCGGGCGGTGATGCGGCGGTAGAGACAAGTGCAGACGGCCGAGCCGACAAAGAGCGCAGGGTGGGACAGCCATGGGAACAAAGGAGGACGCTTTCACCGAAAGCTAATCCAACAGCGGAAGGAAAGTAGCCTTCTGGTTGTAGTGTAATTGAGAACCATCGACGTGACACGGAGAGCAAGATCCAGCGCAGAAAGCAATCAAGCTGACGAATCCAGTGTGGCGGCGTCGGCATCAGTGAGCAGCAGGCACGAGAGAGGATTGAAGCGGCGGACATGTGGGCGCAGACCCAGCAGCGCCCGTCGTCATTGGCATGATGGCAGCAGCAGAGAGTTTCGTTCGTTGCAGAGGGCATCACGAACCCGACGAAGACAACGTTCGGAAGGGTTGGTGGAGATCTTGGATGAAAGGGCGAAAGCTCTGTGCTTAGCGCACGGCAAATGTCGGTTGATGGTGGTGAACGATCCGAAAGTACAGCTTTGGAAAGGCGACGCTTAGGGAACTTCCAGTGGTGGATCCAACTACCAGATAGGGGGCAAGCGAGGCATTCTTTCGTGAAATCTGAGGTCAGTGAAAGGTTAACCCTGATGGATCAACATGAGCAGCCGTGATGGCGAGATCTTGAGGCTCCTCAGGAGGAGGAGGAGGAGGAGGGAGGGCCAGCCGAGAGCCACGCTCCGGCATGAAAAGAAAGAAAAAAAAAATGCTGAAGGTCAGTCGAGGACGTTACGACTTTAATGGAGCAAGTTCGTGGTGTTTTGGTGAACGAGAACCATGAGGAAACGAGTGAGACACTGCCGAAAGCCACGCTTTCGGAAAAAGTTCTGGTATGTTTTATACGGAAAGGACGCAGGGGAGAAGGGGTGATCTTGAGGTCCATCAGGAAGAGGGGGGTGATGCGGAAAATCCCGTTCACGGAGGAAAATTACGACTTTTAAAGATCCAAAACGTAGCAGAATGGAGATCTTCGGGAAGAGAGAAGGGAGGCCAAAAGCCACCCTTTCAGAAGAGACACAGACATGACCGGGGGGGGGGGGGGAAGCAATGAGCCGGTAGCCAAGGTAGGCAGGGGAAAACGTGCTTTCGGAAAAATGCAAGGATGATTGGTTGCAGACCCGTGTCAAGGTGCGGCCGAAAGAAGACAGCTGGCAGCCGTGCCCATTCAAGCACATCATGCACTGAGAGAAAAGACTCCAGTTGGAGGGGTACCGGAGGGCCTGTAGACGAAAGCTGAGGCAGAACTTTTCAGTTCGGTGGAAGCTAAAACAATGATCCAAAGAAGCAGACCGGAAAAGAAAGCAGCAAAGGGAACGATCGCTTCGACGATCGCTTGAGACAAATAGATGCAAGATGGCAAGCTGTCGGAGCTGCCGCTTTTGATAGGAGGCCCGCACATACCCGGTGGGGTTCCCTAGCAGGCTGGGTACAACTACGCTGAAATTTCAAGAAACAAGAGCAGCATCATGAGACACAAGGCAAAAATTGACAGGTATAGTATATTTTCCAGGCAACAAGAAACCCCACTACATTAATTTACCATGCTCCAGGACTCAGTAAACAACAAAAAAGCTAGAACATTGTTTAAATGTGATCTAATGGGCCATGAACACGTATCACAGTTAGCATATTAAGAATACATTACATGTGCATTATTTCTGACGCAGTACTCATGGTGTTCCACAGGTAATTGTTTTTGGTCCCCTATTTTTCTTATAGCAAGGGTAGTTACAGGCAAAATTTAGCTGAATTGCTCACTTGGAGTAATAGCCTGAGAATTGGCAGGGAACTAGACTGGACCACAGGTAGCAGATTTTGCTATGCAACCACTTTGGTGGGCCGCCGTCTTGGAAAATTGGTGTCAAAAAATCAGATTTTTGTTTATAAAAGTGCTGCGTCCGAATGGTTTAAAATAAACTGGTTAAGTACTACTGATTAATAATATAAAAAGAATATAAATCCCTTTAAAAAAGGTCTACATCCCATTTTGAGTAAAACTAACCCTTTTGGTCCTTGTTATTTCTACTACGTCATTTCTGTTCTTATTTAAATACAATAGCATAATATGTGCATATTTAAACCGTCACAGTGGCAGTTCTAATTAAGATAATTAAGATGTAATTAGGCTTAGATGAACGGTGGAGAAGTATATTTTCCAAGGAGAGTAATAAAAGCGATTTACGGTAATTAGCTAAATATGGCTGTTTCTCTATGCTATACAGCACCATGCTTTCTGTATTTATTCACCCAAGTTAAAACTGCTGCAGTGGTTGTTTTAATTAAGATAAATGGATTTAATTAGGCTGAGATGAAAGATGGTGATGTATATTTTCCAGCAAGGGTAATAACACGATTTATCATAATTAGGAGTTAAAATACAGCTGTTTCTCTACACATAGCACCACACTTTCTGCTTCTATTCATTGCAAGATACATGTTTAAACGGCTGCAGTGGCAGTTCTAATTAAGTGGGTGTGTTTTACTCTTGCTGGAAAATATGTATCTCCATTCTTCAACTTTCATCTAAGCTTAACTGAATCCATTCATCTTAAAGTGCCACTATCACCAATTAAAATGCGAACGAAAATACCCTGGCGCCATCTAGCGGCAGTAATATTGTTAACCTTTGTACTGTTTGTAGCTAGCTCCCAGGTGCACGAGGACGAACCTAATTTTCACTCAATAATTAAGGATGTCGTGGCTTGTTTGTTTCGTTAAAAGAAATGCCGTTACGCATTCCTTCGCTTGGAGCAAGCAAGAGCTAGGTAGAGTAGAAGCCGTTATGGAATTTTCAAAGAGCTAGGTAGTACTCATATTGCTAGATGTTGTCAGATTTCGTCTGCTTTCAATCGGTGATAGTGCCATTTTAACTATAACTGCCACTGCAGTAATTTAACACCTTGGCTACCAATGACATATATATACGTCATGGTAAACTTCTGCCACAGCCCAATGACGTATATATACGTCGTGTAAAAAATTCAAATGCCAGCACTTCAGAGTGATAAAATCCAACAAGAATGGCCAAACACTTACAATCCCGACCAATAGATGGCACCACCTTTCAGTTGCAGCCATCAGTGTGTGACGTATATATAAGTCATCGGGCCCTGGTATATCATCATTGGGCCCTAGATAGGTGCTTGCCATTTCGGATTTTTTCTGGTGTTGGCAAAACGGAGGTATTTATTATAAAATAACTCACAAAATGAATTTTTCATGCACAGTTAAATTATTTAGTTGATTATCTTGTGAAATAGTGTGTATTTAGTTAGAATAAAGGCCTATTTTACTGTGACGTATATATACATCATTGGGCTGTGGTTAGATTATCTTTACTTTAAAATAGCTCAATGATATATATATAGGTCACAATGTTTGAACATATTTTTGTAATAGTCTTCACTTGTTGATAATGTCACCATAAAAAATAATTGCCAAAACATATAATCTTATTGTGTACACCTCTTGGACTGTGGGTAGGAATTGGAAAAAAGCCCTTGGTAGCCAAGGTGTTAAAGATGTAACTTGTGGTGAATTGACGCTCACTGCATGGTGCTTAAGCATAGAGAACTAGCAGTACCTTAGCTCTTTACAGTAAATCGTTTTATTACCCTTGTTGGAAAGTATACATCTCCACCTATCATCAATTTTAATTAAATCAATTTATGTTAATTAAAACTGCTACTGCAGCAGTTTAAATATAAACTTGTGGTGAACAGACGCAGAAAGCATAGTATTACAGCAGAGAGAAACAGCCAGAACTTGCTCCTATAATTATGGTAAATCGTTTTTAGTACTTTGTTGGAAAGTATACATCTCCAACGTTCATCTACGCCTGATTACATCCAATAACCTTAACCCTTTACTGCCCAACAGTCAATGTATTGGACGGCTACTGAACGGCGAAAACGTAAGTCCCAACGCGAGGTTTGTGAGGGGTCCCCACCCGAGCAAAGCGAGCAGCAACAGCCCAGGGGTCAGCGTCCTCGTCTCCAAACCAAGTGAATGCCGCTTCAAATCCCGCTACCGACCCCACTATCATAAGGGACTTACAAAAAATGTGTCGAGTTTGACATGGGCATTAAAGGGTTAATTAGATCTGCCACTGAAGCGGTTTAAGGTCAAGAATTATAATCACCCAAACTGTAGCGTACGTAAATAGAACAGAAATGATGTAGAAACTAAACGACAAATATGGACCAGAAGGGTTAAAGGGTGTACGCAAAATAGGCATAGAACCTTTTTTGAAGTAATCTGTCCCGTTTCATAACACAGTGAGAATTCTGCGAAGTAGAAATGGAGATTCAGCGGGTGGGGATACAAGCAGTTTAGAAGACAGATTCAAAGCTCCTTTTTTTTTTTTTTTAAAAGCAGCTTCAAACAATTTCCCACAATACCACCACGGCAAACACTCACGAATGAACCATACGATTTTTTATTCGTTCTTATTGCGCGTTTTTCTGAGGACCCAAAGTTGTTCTTTGTTTCCGTTGCCCATAGTTCTGAGGAAGGTAAACACTAAACAGTTTTCCCAAAAATTCCAAGGACGATCATTCGTGAGTGTTCTACTGTGGTGGTATTGTGTGTTATTTTTTATTTAAAAATTTCTGGTAGAAGAATCCAATGAAACTGTGTTGCCTTGATTTCTTTCCCACCTCCCTGCAGCTAGGAGAATGTATAATGACGCTCAAAGTAGTAAGCTCAAATGTGCCGTATACAAAGGAGACATCCCATTCGGTAAGAATCTACTCGGAGAACTTCGATTCTCCTGCGGGATCAAACTTCAAATTTCTCTCAAAAAAATTCCATCCACATCAATGGTTTAGAGAATTCATCAATTTTTGTTTCGCAAGCCTACTATTTGTGGGTACACGTTTCATAGTACACGGCAACACGATGACAACGGTTTAGCACATAGATTGTGCCATAAGCAGCATTACATTGACCAACCTTACACTACAACTACACTTTCTTTTGTTTAACTTTATTTGCTTTCAGACATTCTTACTTTTTGGTAGTCTCCTTTGGGATGAAGACCTTGCTCGACTGCATGCAGCCATTCTTCTTCTCGCGGCGTGTCATTGAATAGAAATGCCTCCTTACTTAAATCCAGCTCTTGAAATCCAACTGCATACAGGTCTGGAGGGTCAGGATCTACGCTTAGCCACCCACATAGCGATTCTGTGGGAGGCTGACCGTTGACGTTCCACGTGCCCACGAATACCCTACAACAAACAAACGTTATTGAAAACATCTACACAAATTGTTTTGAAATTATTGCTGATAGTCAGTAACACTTGAACCACTTGACTCCTGTTTTATATTGTAATGGTAGTGCTGGTCAAGATTTAGTCATTTTAATGCTATGATCCACACGATTTCTCTGGTTTTGACGCTATTAGGGGAGAATAGCTATTCTTCCATACTTTGAGCTGCTGAATCCAAATCATCCTGTACCTAGGTGATGTGCACGAGCGTGTACTCAGAAATTTAAAATGGCGTCCCGCGATGTTTTTAAGCAATAAACTTGCTTTGGTAGCACATATCACCATCAAACCAACACCATTTTCTAGTTATTTCAACCAATACAGCTTCTAGTGCACAAGACTTCATGTAATTAGGGTTGGTTCCCCAAAAATCAAAGATGGGGTCCAAATTGACTTCCGCTAACACATAATAGGGCATAACTCGGCTCTCAATGCACATAGATCCACAAATCAATGCCAATTTATTATTTAGTTGATCCCATAGTTACCAAAATGTCAAAATGGTATCCAAAATGCTTCTGCTGACACGTAATATGGTGTTAACTTGTTAATACAATTAATACTAAGGCACTCGAGCCCAGGAGGCAGGGGATCCAAAATGCACGAGTCATGGGGTCCATAGGGACAAAATTCACTATAGTTTGTTCGTGATTTGGAGCCACTTTGCCCCTAAAATTGTTTCCATGTTGAGGAAGGAACTAACATTTTACTCTTGCGCCCATCCATGGAAAAGCTATTTGCTGTACTGGCTAGTCTATACCATCTTGCTACAAAAATTAGCACCCATGTCAAAAGGTGGACATTTTGAACTTTTTAAAATGACATAAAATGGTGTATGCTGTATGTTTGAAACCCCATGGCAGAAACCTTTCCAGCTTTCAGTGAAATACGGCTCTCTATTGCAGGATTAGTATTAGTGATATTTTCTGCAGATACTGCTTTCTTTCTGCTGCATGGGCACCAATACACAGGTGCAACATGGGCGTTTAATATACAACTTACGGTATTTACTGCTCTTCTAATACTTTTTTTTTGGCCAGATAATTTCTTAATGGTTAAGCTACATTCTTGAACATTAGAATAGCCAAACTGGTGAAAACTTGACGAAAGTATGAATTTTATCCTTAGGCCATAAAAAATGTCGACTCTCGGTGTATAACCTTCCTATGCACCTGTAAACCAAATGCTCACCTACATGTATATGTAGCCCTAGGAGTGCCTAAGTGGACCAGTGAACTTAACAACTATTTTTACCAATAATTAATTTAGGGAAATGCAAATGTTTTGTTCAATTTGTAATGGAGTTTCACAGTACGAAAATTAACAACGTTTTTTGCAAATGTTTGTATGCAACCATTTTAATTTTACAGGGTCTCACTTCGTTGAATTATGCAATTTATATTATCTTTACTCCAATCGCAGGTGTTTTTGGTGCTGTATTTTACTAACATATACATTTTTTGTACCTACAAGAAAATGTTTGTTTCTAAAGGCCGACAGGTGCATTATACTTTGGTTTTCAACAGACGTGGTGATGAGACAGAAAAAAAGCTTGAACCAAATAAATGTGAAGCAAAAACACGTTTGTTCATGGATAGGATAATATCTCATATTAGCAAACGTTACCTTCATAAGACTTACAAAGATACAGCACGAGCACAACTGTTAAAAACTACAAAAACTAGAAAATGTTTTGTTTGTTAACATACCTAAACGTCTGCATATTTGTATAGTCATCCTCTCGCATGGTCATCTGTAACCGTATTACACTGTCTCGGGCAGCAAGAGGCGTTGCCCCTATCGCTATAGACTGGCGAGGTAAGTGTTTAAATGCATCAGGCGATTCTAATTCCACCAATCTACAAACAGAAATGAACAACCACTTACGACATGCAAATAAAAAACAAAAAGCTTAATTTCTATGAATGTACGCAAAACTGACTTATTTTCTTCTTTGTCAGGTGATTGAGCATTCAGTATTTGTTGGGAAGGAGGGGCATGCCGTAGTTGGACATCCCCAAAGTTATCTTCGAAACCAAGGGAATCTGAAACCATAAATCAGTTGTAAAATTTCATACCTGTGCAGATGGTGTTTCATTCTGCAGCAAATACTGAAATAAGTGTCTCTTAACATTTCTAGGTTTGGCACTCTTTAAGTACTCATATTAAAAGACAAAATTAATTAAATGTATTTACGTAAAATGGCCTTCATCTTTCATGAACCACAGCTTCAAAAAGCAACATGAGCAGCCAGCGGTCACACACAGTACTGGGCAGAGCAATAACTAGTACAACACCTGCTGCACACATGTGCTTCTTGCACCTGACCTGACCTTCAAATTGGTAGTACACCCTACTTGAAATCACATCAAGTAATGTGTACATTTCTAATTAATTAATTTCAATTGTAAAGAATTCCCAGCCTCATTACTTGTTCATTCCCAAGTTTCTTTCTTTTTTATTAATTTGTTAGTTTTAAGTTGTTAAACTGGCCTAGATAAGAAAGGCCAGTCTTTAACTAGAAGATGAAGAGAACATTTTATGAGAAGGAAGGGGCCATCAATTTTCTCTTGGGATCTGGAAGGAGGGAGGAACAGGAGCAGAGACTTGAAAATTATGATGTTGGCTCGGGCACATAGTCTGTAAAAAAAAAAACTAAAACCAAAGATTTTTTGGAATTTTCTCTTAAACTCTAGATTGTAATAGGCACGGGAGGTTGTTAAAATCGATGATCGGAGTTCCTAAGCTAACATATTAAATTCTTTTAAGTTGTAAGTCTGGAGGATTCAAACGAGTGGCCTGCTAGCACGAATTTATGGGGGCTGAAGTCCTAACACCAAGCAGTGCACGAATTTAGGAAAATCTTGTTCCGCACACTGGTCTGGCACCTGTTTAAAAATGCCGAACCTTCAGAAAATTTACCGGCCCCAAATTAAATATATTTGTGTTTTCTTTTGCATTTTAATTCTGAATCGCAATTCTGATACACAATGGTTTATAGCAGCGGAGCCACGGTGAAATTGTGTGTGTAAGTGTGGGGGGGGCAAGCAAGCTTATTGTTTGAACACCATTTATCAGTTCCAGATCCATCCCCAGATGTTTTGAGTGGTAGGGGATGGAGAACCTCCAGTGTCCAAAACACCTGAAGTGACAAATTTTAAGCCATTCAAAAATTTTCTGCTTTCTGCAAGCCCGCGTTCCATCTCTCTTTTCAAACCCAGAAATAAACTATAATATTTTTAGTTCCACTAAAAAAAGGGTAGGACTGTGACCAACTTATGTTTTAGTTCTGCTGTGCGTCAATTGTTGGTGTCTCAATGTGGAATGACTAAATAAATAAATAAATAATTGTTCGCCAAGTAACACAGATTTCGGCTGGCTTTCCTGCACTACACTTAAGAAAAATGCATCGCATTAGTGGTCCACAGTACAGCTCACACGCGACGAGTTTGTGCAGTAGTAATTTATAGTACATTACCACGGGGAAAGGAGGGAGGAAATAAAGAAAACAGAGAAAGCATTAACCATGCAGAGACGTTACGATTTTAAAAATAGTGACGTCATTTCGTAACAGCTGATTTTGGCAAGTCAAATATTGTTTTTCTGAAGAGGGTGGGGGGTGGCGATTGCTCCCACGGCCCCCTCTGTATCCGAACCTGATGGCTTAAAATAATGTACGTAGAGCCTGTTTGGACAACCTGTTATCCTTTCCCTAATTTCAGTTCCTAAAATGCTTACACTTTTATTTAAAGGCACATAAATCCTTCCGATATGTCGTGCGACCCGTTGAGAATAGCGTTAGCAAAATTTACAAAGGTTAGAGTTAATGTCGCAACATCATCTCGCAGGACAAGAAAAAAACAAGAAAATGACTGTGATGGCAACATTCACATACATCTGAACTAATGTCGCAAAACTGAGTCATACAGGAAAGTCAACAGGGACACATATGCCCTGAACAAAATTACTACATTAAACTAACTGAATCATCTGACAAATCTGTCAGAACCAGAAGCACTATCACACATAAAAAATGTAGCCTCACTGGCTTTTTCGTCGGTGCTGCCATTGCTAGCTTGAAATGCAGCAGACACAACCAGCTAACCCAGCAGTTACTTTAGACAATGTGAAGCGAATAATGTTGGAAGCGCCTGACAAACGATGAAGTCACTACTTGTATACGAAAGTTGATAAGTGTTACAGCGGGCAGCTTTTCATTAATGATTACTACAAATAATGATACAGTACGTTAGAATTAGGACTAAAAATTTAATTTTATTTTTGTTTATAGAGATTACTAGCTGTTTTGTTTTGGAATTGTCTACCGGCCTTGAGGTCGGTAAATTTTCACAACAGCCAGACCTCCAATCAAATTACCGGCATTGGCCAGTGGCCGGCGTCCTGCTAAGCCATACTTCCAAAGCCACGTACTGACGGTCTTTTGGACCAAAATGTTAGCCTGCCAACCAGGAAATTGAACCAACGACAATTGAAATCAAAGTCCGAAGTCAGAGTCACAATTCTGAGAATTATGGAGAATATTACCACTAAACTTCACAACGAAGACACTTTCAATGTCTTGCTAATTTTCAATGGCATACTGCCATCTTCCTCAGGCACTTCTGACAAAAGTATCGGCCTCCTTACACCTACATCGTCTGCTACGAATTCCCAACCGCCAACATCGTCTGCTACGAATTCGTAACTTCCGCTCCTCGCAGCCTCCCGTATTTCGTGGGCAGCGCGTTCACTAGCTCGTCAAGCTTCCACTGTCGGCCTAGCTGTTGTTTTAGGTCCCTTCCAATGATGTTTTCAACCCGGGGAAAATGCAGGCCCTTGAATGTTCATCAATGACGCACCTCCAATTTCATGCAATCGTATGGCTATCAATTCTAAGCATCTCAGATGCGTGTCATTCTTAGAATTTGAAGTCACCAGCGTCTCAGCTTTCTCCCATCCAATACTATGCTTAGACTCCATGCAGTGAGCTGCGATGCCGTTGTCTTCCTTCCTGATTCTCCTCTTGACTCCTTTCCTTGTCTCTCCTATATATACAGCTGTATATATAGGAGAGACAAGGAAAGGAGTCAGGACGAGAATGGGGCAACACATGGCCAATGTAAGAAACAGGAAGGAAGACAACGGCATCGCAGCTCACTGCATGGAGTCTAAGCATAGTATTGGATGGGAAAAAGCTGAGACGCTGGTGACTTCAAATTCTAAGAATGACACGCATCTGAGATGCTTAGAATCGATAGCCATACGATTGCATGAAATTGGAGGTGCGTCATTGATGAACATTCAAGGGCCTGCATTTCCACGGGTTGAAAACATCATTGGAAGGGACCTAAAACAACAGCTAGGCCGACAGTGGAAGCTTGACGAGCTAGTGAACGCGCTGCCCACGAAATACGGGAGGATGCGAGGAGCGGAAGTTACAAATTCGTAGCAGACGATGTTGGCGGTTGGGAATTCGTAGCAGACGATGTAGGTGTAAGGAGGCCGATACTTTTGTCAGAAGTGCCTGAGGAAGATGGCAGTTTACCATTGAAAATTAGCAAGACATTGAAAGTGTCTTCGTTGTGAAGTTTAGCGGTAATATTCTCCATAATTCTCGGAATTGTGACTCTAATTTGACGAACTTTCACAGTAATAAGACGAGCGTTGTTTTCACAAAGTCCGAAGTCCGTGTCTGTATGGCTAAGCAGTAGGACTGGTGTTTGGTTTCAAAGGTCATGGGTTCAATTCCCACAGTCAGTCTCACATTTAAGCCCAAAGGCAACATAAATAGGTGTGCATCCATATTTATTAAGCTTTCCAGTGGTACTAATAAAGCCCCCAAAACAATTTTGGAATTATTTAGCAAAAAAACCCAATTTTTCCAGCAGTCAAAATTGGTTTCTATCGCTTATCGAAAATATATACTACTTGTAAATTTCTTGCGTTCAGTTCGTGGATGCTCCCTATCTGTCTTGAGGTTTTTCGCTCTCTAGATCCGGCCAGCTGCGCAACCCCACTGTGCATGCGTCATGCGCAGCCCTCGTATAAAAGCATTCGTCCGGGCCGGCCGCCATCTTTTTTCCTCAGGGCTGTGATGAGCGCCGGCGACAGACAGCACACAGCGAAGGTTGAATGTCCGAAAATGCTGCGATGATGCTCGGCGAGGGACAGCAGGCAACGAATGACGAAGATCAGAAGAAGTTGTAATGAATGCCGGTGAGGGACGAATGACTGGTCTTGTCAGCAGAGCGTCGCTGATTGCGTGGATACATCCTGTCCTTCTGGTGCAGCGGAGGGAGAAGGTCCAATAGAGCTGCAAAGATGGTCGACAAGGGACAGCAGGCAGCAAAGGACAAGTTCTGAAGAAGCTGTGATCATGCTTGGCGAGGGACAGAAGACAGCAAAAAAAGAAGGTTCGAAGAAGCTGCGATGATTGTCAACGAATGACAGCAGGCAGGGAATGACGAAGGTCCAAAGGAGCTGCGATGATGGCCGGTGAGGGACAGCAGGCAGCGAATGGTGACGGTCCGATAGAGTTGCAATGATGGTCGGTGAGGGACAGCAGGCAGCGAAGGACAAAGTCCAAAGAAGTTGTGATCGTGCTCGGCGAGGGAGAGCAGACACCGAAAAACGAAGATCCGAAGGAGCTGCGCTGATGACCCGTAAGGGACAACAGGCAGTGAAGGGTGACGGTCCGAGAGAGCTGCAATGATGGCTGGTGAGGGACAGCAGGCAGCGAAGGACAAGGTCTGCAGAAGTTGTGATCATGCTCGGCGAGGGAGAGCACAAATCGCAGAACGAAGGTCCGAAGGAGCTGCGATGATTTTCAACGAGGGACAGCAGGCAGAGAAGGATGAAGGTTCGAAGGAGCTGCGCTGATGGCCGGTGAGGGACAGCAGGCAGCGACGGGTGAAGGTCCACAGGAGTTGAAACGAAAACAGGTGAGGGACAGCTGGAAGCGAAGTGTGAAGGTCCGATAGAGCTTCAATGAAGGTCAGCAAGGGACAGCAGGCAGCGAAGGACGAAGGTCCAAAAGGGCTACGATGAAAGTCAGTGAGGGACAGCAGACTTGTTATGGGTGAAGATTAGGCGGGCTGCAAATGAAGGTTGGTGATGGATGGTCGACTGAAAGAAACGCAGGTCTGAAAGAGCTGTAACGATCGATGGCGAGGGACAGCAGGCCAGTGACACGTGACAGGCTGCTGAAGAAGGTTGAAGAGGGACAGAACCAGCGAAGAACGCAGTCAACAGGCTGCGAGAAGCAGCAGGTTGTGAAGGATGCTAGTCCGAAAAAGCTGCAACGATGGTGGGAGAGGGGAAGCAGGCTTCAATGGGCGAGGGTAGCAGCAGCCAGTGATGTCTGGTGATGAGTAGCTGAACGGCAGTAACGATGTATGGTTTTCCGACGAACTATGATGAAACACGGCAAGGTGCAACGGGCCGTGACAAGCGTGGATTGGCAGAGGTGTGAATCACGGTCGGTGAGGGATAGAAGGCAGAAGTCCTAGATGGCTGCAATACGGTCTGGTGAGGAATGGTGGGTGCATGATGGTGGAAGTAACCAGCAGGCAGTCATGGGAGAGTCAGTAGGAGTCAAAAATCGACGGTGACAAGCGGCCTAAATGGCGGCAACGATGGTTGAGATGAAACTCAGCAAGGAAGTGGGCGGCGGCAGGTGAGGGCTAGCAGGTCGTGAAGGCTTGAAGCTGCGGTGATGGCAGGCTAGACGGAGCGCTAGCGAGGGCCTGGCGTAAAGGGGGGGGGGGGGGTTTCCGGCTGTCTCCAAGACCATGTCGTGATGCGTGAAAATTTTCATTGTGTAGGAAATTCGGTTCTTATGTGTGGATAAAACTTGATAGGTTACCGCTTGGAAGGACGAGGTCAAAGTGGGCTGCGAGGAAAACAGCAGACAGCAGACGGTGTTGAGCGTGGAATTAATTTGTAACGCTGGTCTTGTCGGCAGAGCGTCGCTGATTGCGTGGATACATCCTGTCCTTCTTGTGCTTTCGGGTGAAGGATCGAAGCGAAGGAATGAAAGATGAAAAACACCATCTTGGATTTTTCGGGCAAAGTATCTTCTTTCAAGCAAAGGATCTTCATTCAGGCAAAGGATCTTCTTTCGGGAGTAGGATCTTCTTGCGGGCACATGATCTTCTTTCGGGCGAAGGATCTACGCGAGGTATGGCTTGCTAGAGAGAGAGAGGAGCGAACGTCTTAGATGAGAGCTTGAGGAAAAGAGATGGTGGGCGGCTAGCCAGGGAAGAATTCTTTTAAAGGAGTTGCGCAGATGGTCAGATCTAGAGAGTGAAAAACCTCAACAGAGATAAGAAGCATCCAGGAAATGAATGCAAGAAATTTACAGGCAGTGGATATATTCGTGCCAGCAACTAGAAACTAAGATGAACTTTATCAATTTGTTCATGAGTCCATTTTCAGATATAAAAAGAAAATACCTCTTTTTCAAACTCACAGTCAGTTTACACTTAACCAAAACATTTCAGTTTACTTCTATAAACTGGCGAATTTTCGATGATACTTTACTGATCACAGCCACTGGGCCGGAGGATCTCTGCACACTCACAACATACGAACATCCACCAACTGGACCAAATTTGAATTTCGCTCTTTTCTCGGCAAGCCTTACTCTCTCAGTGGGCCTCGTCTGTGTGGTGGTGTTTGGCAGAGTGGGGCAGTCGTTCACTATCTCTGGCTCTGGGTGTGTTTGTGAGATTGTTAGTGACTGCTCCAGTCTCCCAAACACCACCGAACAAAATAGGAGGCCTACTGACAAAAGAGGGAAATTCAAATGAGCCAGTTGATGTAGTTCATATGTGAGTATGTAGAGTTCCTGCGGCCCAGAACCTAAAGATGATGATCAGTAAAGCAACATCAAAAATTCGCCAGTTTATAGAAGTAAATTGAACTGTTTTGACAAAAGGGACACCCGGCCTGCTTATGACACACAGGCACAGATCATCATCCACGCATTTACTAGTGCCAAGGTCGGCTAGGGTGGTAGCTGCGTTCCTCGCAGCGAGGAACGTAGCTGCTGTCTCGGTTGGCTTTGGGAATAGCACACGAAAAAGCATCAACTCAAAGACTGTGACGTCTCAAATCGGAATGATTTCGTATTTTAACATCACAATTTATAATTTTCTAGGCTAGTGTCTTATAATTTTGCTTCTGCGATCTACTGGAATAATTCATTTTAATTTTTACCGCATTAGTCTTTTAGATTTTTGATCTCATGTCAATTATTAGAAAATTAGTACATACACACACAGAGATGAAACTTCATGGTTCTTGTAAGCGTGCAAAGCATCATGTACAGCGGGACACAGTAAATATAGTTAATTATTATTCGACATAAAATCTCCTAGACGCCACATTTAAAAACGGATTTTTACCAAGGCGTTGACTAACGGTAAGGAAATAGACCTTTGGGGCCATACTTGATGTGGAGGATCCTTGCATGGGATAACGGTCAACGCTACTGGTTTGTAATTTAATGGGTTAGTTGCATCACCCTTCTTGAAAATTGGAATCACATTTGCAGTTCTCCAAACAGTTAGGAGAATGCCCGACTCGAAAGAGATATTGAAAATGAAAGATAGTGGCAAGCTAATTTCCATGACAATTTGCTTATAAAAAAAAATGCCTAATAGCCATCTGGTCCAATTGCTTGACTTGGTTTAAGGCCAAGTATGACACTTCGCACCAAGGTTACTGGGAAAGAAACATGCTTACAGTTAAGGTCTGGGTGAATGGTCACAAAACGCCCAACAGGATAATCCCATTGTCAGTTACAGCATTGCAAACAAAGATGTCATTAAGCAGCTCTGCCTTGGCTGAATCGTCTGTGATGAAATCATCAACCGACTTAAATGGTGGCAAAGTTGGTGCGTTTCCAGTCTTAGTGCGATAAAGACGAAAAAGGGCAAAAAGATTTCCTTCCCGAATTGTTTTGTTCTCCCTTGAGCAGTACCAACTCTCCACAAGGTTACAGTAATCACTGTGACAAGCAATATAACATTGCTGGTTTTCCAAAGTAGGAGATGTCTTATAGCGTCGCCACAATTTCAATTTTTTTCTTCCAACCTTCGCAATAGACCTAAGTGGCAAATTCTTTGATCTCTTAACTCGCTTTGGACTCCTAGAAAGCCGCACCTCCTTTTCTAGGATCGTCAGAAACTTAGATCAAGCCAAGTCAACTGAGTGACAACTGGCAAATAATTCCGAGTCCCAATCAACATGTGCCAAACAGGCGCGGCGATGGCTAAAATCAATTGTGCCTTTACACGTTTTGATCAGGCCACCATTGACAGTTAAGTTTTTAGTTTAAGCTTTCTTGAAACTGTACGGTATGCGTCTATTACGCACGTAGGTGTCTGCATGTAACCTGCACGTAAGTTCAACATTCCCACTCGCACGCACTTAACTTGCTCTTTGTACACGCCTATCCTGCACGTAGGTGTTTACACTGATCCTTGCATGTTGCACCGTACTTTCTGACTACCTTCTCTTGGCACTTGCACACCCTTTGTACAGTTGTATTAGCATGCATCTTTGCAACATTCACTCTTTCCTGCACCTCAACTAAAAAAAACCTTCCTTGAATTTGAAATCGGAAAATTTTAAGCAGTTTATGTACTTGATTATGAAAACAGAATTGTGAATTGACATTAAATGTTGTTCAGTGACCAAAAACTGAAACTAATGTATTTTTGTTTCTTTGATTTGTACTTCTCTACCTAGCATTTGCCGGGACGGCAAATTTAGGGGAGGGGTGCATGTTAGAGGTGCCTTCCCTCCCAGCTGCCTTGCCTTGCTCCAGGATCGCACCGGCTTCTGGGACTTCAGCTCGCACAAGCGATCACACTCTCTCACTCCACCTGCGCCGTAATGGAGATCATATGGAAGGAATAGTAGTTGCAAGCTGCAGGCCAGGGCGGCCAGCAGGATGGAAAGCACAGCATAATGCAGCGAAGCTAAGTGACCTCTTGATTGCCAGAATAAATCTCTGAATACGCTGCTAAGTTGGAACTTAAGACGAGAACAAGGTATGCAACAGGCAGCCACATTGGCGTCGAGCAGCACACCTCATGGTTCCGAACAAGGCAATGAGAAGTAATGGCGCCGAGCAGGCAACAACAGAAGACTTGCAGCAATCAGCTCTTCTGTTGTACACAATAGAAAGCGTAATTTATTATACGGCGATTTTTGTTTATTTTAAAGAATAGCTCCGAACGAAATTAACACAATTACTCTTTAAATACCAACTAATACATATAGCATCATCGAACCGCAAGCTGGCTGTACTAGCCTATTAAAAATACGTTACAATTCAAACATTGTAGCGAACAAGGCCTACCAGGCGAATCGACGAGGCCAGCCTTGAAGGGATCAAAGACATCAGTAGCAAATGGATTGGGGCTGGTCACGACATTATTGCACTCGTACTTCTGTAGCCACAGAAATTCTGCAGGAGTTGTTCTTCGAGAAAATACTAGAACGACAGGAAAAGAAATGTACAGTCAGCAAAATTGATACACCAATGTCAACCAAGCAGGTACAAATACAAAAGCGGTAAAAGAATAGTTAACAGCTCATGTGTTTTTAATTACCTTACTTTTCTAGACAGAAGAAAAACAGTGCGATATGTGGTTGGCCAAATTAAATTCACCGTAACTGTTCAACAACAATTCAAGACTTGCTTGAACAATTAGTTAACCCACAACTAGAAAACAAGCAACCAACAGTTATTTTTCAACAAGAGGGTGATTCATCCATCCCAGAACAGGCCTATCCCTACCAACCCAATGATCAGGGAACGCTCCGTATAGAGTCTTTAGAAACTTACTGTAGTTGGCAATGCAGCGGAGCACCATCTGTTGAAAATAACTGTTCGTTGCCAGTTTTCTACTTGTTGGATCACGAATTGTTCAAGCAAGTCTTGAACTGTTGTTGAGCAGTTATGGGCGACTTTGTTCTGCCAACCACTCAACACACCAAGTTTTTCTCTTTTCTAGGGGGGGGGGGGGGGGG